>JABXWE010037196.1:0-19161 GCA_014611495.1 Limonius californicus
AAACATGACATCTGTGTACACACAAAATGACTTTTTTGTTTACAGTACGTAAAAACGTAAAGGTCAAAGAATAGGCTTTCCCGCGGACTCCTAACTTCTTGCTTGAAGTTTCCATATTTGAGGTTATGTTTTTAATGGACGCCTATGCCCGAAGATTCGCCCGAAACAGTAAGATGGACTGGTCCAGACGTAATTTGGTTAACGGCGCACGATGACGTATATGTATTTCTCTATTTGAGTTTACTCTACTAACAATAGCCCAAGAGTAAAGATGTTACCAACATAAACATTGTCATGCGAAATACTTCCTTTCGAAAATAGTGGTTAGTCAAAATTTTGTCAATAAAAATAGTGTCATGAAAAATAATTCGCTGTAAAAGTAGCGTATTTAAAATGGTACCAGCTGACAGAAGTAGCATTATCAAAAATGATGACTACTAACAATAGCGCAAGAGCAAATATGTTACCAACATAAACAATGTCATGCGATATACTTCGTTTCTAAAACAGGGATTAGGCAAAATGTTGTCAAGGAAAATAGTGTCATGAAAAATAATTCGTTTTAAAAATAGCGTATTTAAAATGGTACCAGCTGGCTGAAGTAGCATTATCAAACATGGTGACTCCTATCAACAGCAGAAGAGTAACTATGTTGCATGTCATGCAAAATACTTGCTTTCGAAAATAGTGGTTAGTCAAAGTGGTGTCAATGAAACTAGTGTCATATAAAATAATTCTCTGTAACAATAGCGTATTTAAAATACTAACAGCTGGCAGAAGTAGCTTTATCAAAAATGTTGACTACTACCAATAGCAGAAAAGTAAACATGTTGTCAATATAAACAATGTCAAGCAAAATACCTCGTTTCTAAAACAGGGATTAGGCAAAATGTTGTCAAGGAAAATAGTGTCATGAAAAATAATTCGTTTTAAAAATAGCGTAATAGTGTAATAGCTGGCAGAAGTAGCTTTATCAAACATGGTGACTACTGGCAATAGCAAAAGAGTCAATATGTTGCATGTCATGCAAAATACTTCCTTTTGAAAATAGTGGTTAGTCAAAGTGTTGTCAACGAAACTAGTGTTATGAGAAATATTTCGCTGTAAAAATAGCGTTTAACAATGGAACACTATTCTAAATCCGATTCTTGGAATGCAGAAAAGATTTAGGATTCTAAAATCCTATTCCATTATCAAGAATCTGCCTTCTGTCTTAGAATCATTAATCACAATCGCCACCTTATCCCATCATTTTATGCAAAATGCATACCCTTTAATATTGATATGCCACCAAATTGCAAATATTTCTGTACGAATTACATTAATTAAAATTAATTGGCCCTAATTATAAAATACATGTTTTAAATTTTATGGAATATTCTACATATTTTTCAGAATGATGCATATCTTGCATATTTCTACATCTTTACTGACGTAATTTTGTAATTTAGTAGCAGAAAATCTTTTTGGAATTTGCTGCAGAGGAAATACCAGACTGAGGTAAATAGTTTTGTTAATATTAAAAACCCAATTTTGGGATAATTTTCCAGCAATTACTACAGCAAAATGTGTGTTAGAGAGATCGGTACTAGCAGGGCAATAAGCTTCTATTAATTCAAATTATAGTTCTTTATGTGGCACAATTTAAAAGTAAGAAAAATAAGATATTACGCTAACAACATCAACTGATTTAATCAAAACTATTAGAAAAATGAATGAAAAAGTTCAAGGGAATATTTGAAAAGACAGTTCAACAAAATTAAATGACGTTTGAAATAAAGAAGCAAGAGGGGCATTTTTGGATACCGACTGTGTACCCCAACGTCGGATTTTAATTAATGTCTTTATTAATTTTAGCTTTAACAAATTGAAATGTCTAAATTGTATCAATTATATTTAGTATTCCACACATTATGAAGCTATTAGACTGAAAACAACTTGTTTATGCCAGTTATTGTACATGAAAGTGCGATGACATACAAAGTTACCCCACACGGTAGTCCGTGATTGCCGAATGTATTGTTTGTACTTTAAGATACTGTAATTAAATTTATCCTTTATAAAACGAAAGCATAATACCAGAAACACAATTCCTAATGTCTCTTTCCAAAAAATCCGAACTGTACTCATCATTATTTAGCCTTTAGTAGTACTACAAACAAGTATGCATATCTAGTTACGTAACCAATGATTTTAGAATAAAATGAAGATATACGGTGCAATTCGGCTACCCTTACACCTTGAAGACTCTAATTATTTGCTTCTTAAATGTAATATCCAAGAAAATTATTTACTGTATTAAAACTTACGTCAGATTTATTAGTAAGATACCAGGGTTGAAAGTAAACCGGAACTATCTGGAACGGCGTTCTGTTAAAGGATTTAGAAACGGAATTTAGTTCTGGTTTAAAATTACCAGACAACAAAAAAATAATAATTTTATTTTTCGTATACAGTCCACAAAAGAAAATTAAATCTAAATGAACTTAAATGATTTCTCACTGGAAAGTAGGAAAGTCACCACAGGTTAAATCCACAAGGGGGCGGACTGATATAGGAGTCAGTCAGATTCCGCACCGGAACCCTCAGCCCCTCTTTAACCAGTAACGGGAATGTAAAGATGGGAAAAACCAGGAAATATGACCATGGAATTGCATGGATGATATTATCCCAGGAAAAGCACGAAAATACTGAGCAGGGCCGGTTTTAAGTGGGGGCACTTGCCGCTGATACCTAAGGGTAATAGGCGCCATCGTCACATCCTTTATCATTGAGAGATGTTAATATGGTAGTCAGCCACCCTAAAATAGTTAGTACAATACATTGAATAGAACTGAATCTCCGTAATGGTTTCAAAAATTTTGATTTCTTGGCATATATAAAAAAAATTAGAAATTTTTGCAGCGGTCAACTAAACCCCCTAAATCAGTGTATTTCAGGTGATTGTCTATATAAATTCCTAGAAACATTTACTCTTTATTAATTGATATTTTCGGCTATTTGGCCACTAACTATTGCATTATTTGGCATTCCTGCTTGTTTTTCATATTTTGTTTGCTGATACATTGTATAATCCAAACAGAGTTCTCATTTTATGGTTATAGGAGTAAGAACATTATGCTTCTCGGAAACTACAGCTTATTGTATTTTTATCACTACTCCCCAGATGTTTAAGTGGTATCTATTCCCAGCTGCAATGGCATTCCCAAGTACAAGCACAAAACGGCATAAATAATCTCTAAAACGGCTAAATATTCTAATTTAATAAAATATTTAATATAAGGCACCTACACTTTGCTTTTGTTCTTATATGATACATGTATATCTAAACAAAAGTGAAGCTTAGAAATAAGTGATTAATTTGTAAATTATTAATTTCTATAAATGGTACCGTAGTAAAATATTATTAACTGATGATATAATTTGGTAGGGGTATATTAGGAAAACTTGGAAGATCTACCACCGTCTTTGATCCTGAGTCGGGATAGACGTCCCAGGGGTTCGGATCCTATCCCTCCAGAATGAAAGGTAAACGCTCTGGCGCCGAGCAACCTTCCTCGGTTATTTTTCGCTGAAATCTATGCTCCTTATGTACCCGTTCCACGATGGATAGCGGGCGGTGGGTGGTAGAAGCACGGTCAACACTCGTCCGTTGCACACGACACCAAGGTGTACCTCCCAAATTGGTTGTGGTTCGTTTCTTAAACATTCAACCAATTGCGTTCCAGCAAAACATTTTCTTCTACTTTCACCCCTGCCTGCAACATTCAACAATGTTTTTGTGCTTTAAATATGAAATCTCTTGAAATTAGGTCTGAACACATTTTATAGAAATAAAACGACGCCAATTCTTGGAAGCAAATATTTTCTGAGTCACACAAGCTAGAAACAATAAAAATACCTTAATTTTTGCTTGTTGCATCCGAAACAAGAAATCAGGAAAAGGGAAATAAAATACAGTAAAAAAAACAAATCTAAATATTAACTTCCTAAACGCTAGTCGCAGCTGTTAAGAATGTTCACTCAATTATTATAAAATTAATTTACATTTACACACATTTACAACACGTTTTCCTTCAACCACTATCAGAGAATTGTAACAAACCCCATATAACGCGGTATTTTTGTTCTTTTGTGTGCGAGAAACTGATATTATGTTGGATGTAACTTTTTAGCATCTCATTGTTCTTGTTAATTATGGCTACGGCTTGCTAGCGGTTATACAAAAAAATTATTACGAAATCTCCGTATATCGATTTATACATCAGTTATGTAGTATACTTAGTTTGTAAGCCGTTCGTTAACCTACGATTACACACCAACTCGATTACAAAAAGTTCTCTGATATAACGGAGGTTTCCGAAATTAATGTTTGAATTACCGTTGTTTACTGTATTGTATTTTCCGTTTACATACTTCTGTTGTTTCAGCAACAACGAAAAAATGCAAAACTTACATTTCAATTTGTTTATATTGAAATCCAGGCATCTTTTTAGTATTTTAAATCAAGTAAAGAGTATATTTTTAAATATTTCTGTGCCGAATGTTTCCAGTTGAGGTTTTATTTATATGTTCCATGCCGAAAGAATTAAATTGTAGTAACGAATTATCACTTCTGTAAAATCTATAGTGAGCAAGATTATTTTTAGGCGGATACAAACTTTAGACTGCGATACGAAGTAAGTCGAACCCAGCTCGTTGTAATCTCTAGACCCCCTGCTGTTTGCGCCAGTGACACCAAACATGTTTTAAGCGGTATATCAGTAGGTACCTAATATCCAGGTCGTAACATCAGAACATGTTAGTAACCGCTGCTGGTCAAATCGCATCTAGCTGCTATACCAAAAAGAAAGAAAACCATAAACGGGGTATGTGTATTCTTCACAGCGACACCCGCCTAAAATAATCACTGTCACTATATGTCTCTAAAAATTTAAGATTCTAAATACAAAAACAGCGAAGGATCACAACTCATTCAATCAATCTAGACAAAATACCATATTTAGTATATACAGGGTTGGTCAAACTTTGGAAGCAAGTTCGCCACACCAAAACAAGAAAAAAGTTATATAAACCTTAGTCCGAAAATGCTTCGTTACGAAGTTACGAAACTTTGTGGAACTTTTGTACTATATGGATTAAATTCGTAGCATAAATTTAGGACAAAACAATAAAAAAAAGCTCATACAAACATTTGTCCGCAAACGTTTAATTTACAACGAAACTAGGCTCTAAACTACAACCTTGATACGTAACGAATGCACATACAATTTCAAAACATTGATCCAACTATTACCATAATTATATGCGAAAAGTGATCGGACAAGTCTCACTTTAGAATGCTGTAACTCCGTAACGAAACATTTTCGGACTAAGGTTTATATGAACTTTTTTCTTATTTTGGTGTGGAGAACTTGCTACCAAAGTTTGACCAAAAATTTCAGCACCACCCTGTATAAGTATGTATTACATCTATGTATGTATTTGCTTTTTTATAGTAGACAACTATTGTTTGAATGTATCTATGCTGATAATAAACATACTTTAAGTTTAGACACTAAACAATTTTTCTGGATGTCATGTTTAATACTTATAACAAATTAATATTTACTATCCCTAAAGTTTCGTTATAACCGAGTTAAAATTTATTTATAATTAGAATTATATTTTCAATAGTCATAAAAATAAATTAGTGTATTTTTGTCCGCTTTTGGAGTGAAATCCTACCTGTACTACTGATCAGTCCTGTATGCGGTATAACACAAACAACAACATAACAAAATTTAACCACCGTGTTATACGAGGATTAACTAGAATTTCTTATGGGATCGACTGTTAGTGTTACTAAAATTCATCCAGATAATACACTTTCGAAAAAAATCCCAATTCAAAAACTGAAATTAGACAGTTTTGGTAACATTTAAGGTGATATTTAATATTCATTAAGCATAAATTTTTATTAAATTAACAAAACTCCTGTTTCGCAAAAGTTTCCTGAATGTATTGCCGAATACAAATAAGATTACGACCTCTAGCGGCAATTATGGTCACTATTTTAAAACATACTAGCTGTTTACGGTTATTAAATCACTTGCGGGAAAACGACAATGACTTCAGAAAAAGATTCAAATAAGCAAATCATTGAATCTGTTTTTTGGATTGTTTTCATATTTACCACAAATACGGAATAAAACTTTATTTGTTTTCAAGGACAAATATTGGTAATGGTAAGTATTTGGCATCTTGGATAAAGTATACAAAAGAAAAGTTCTAATAATATCGAAGCGCTCTACTAATTATATGAAAACGTATGCAGAATATTGTATAGAAAAAGATTATTAATATTGAGGTGAGTTAATATAATTAGTAATTGAGGTTATGTAATTAAAAATATTTATACTTGTGTAGGTTTATCAGAGAAGCTGAACTCAAGAATACATTTAAAACATTTACCACACCATACGTTATTAAGGAAAATATCTAATGAATCTAGAAAGCACGATTGCAATCGTGACATGGCATTTTATCTGAGAAATGTCATAAACTGTAAAAATAATTGTAAATAGTATACATATGTATATTAGATGTAATTGTTAAGTATAATTACGTTCAAGCAGAAAACAGAAAATATTTTTAAATGGAAAAGCAAAGGAAAATTAAACAGAACGTATATTGTAATGGTATATTTAACAGTTAGCCACACTTTCGTTGACAGCCTTTTCCTTTCACTGCTGGTCATCGGCCTCTTCCCTACCACGTGTTTCTCCTCAGTGATATGATGGAAACACGGAAGACCTACAGTTTAACGTCAATTTCAAACGCCAAAACTTCCAGATAGGGTTTTTGGTTTTAAGAACGCACACCTGCCAATCAAATTCGGAAATTGTGTGTGGTGGGTTGCAGCACAAGATGTTTATTAACTACCGGGAGTCGAAGCCAATCCCAATCGACGTCTTTCCCAGGACGTGAGTGCTCTACCAACGGAGCCACCAATTAAACAAATAGGAGCTTAATAAAATATTTAATAATTCCGCTACATTTCACCACTTACTACAAAGTTATGTAAAAATACACAATAATTTTCTAATCTACTACTAAAAGACAAAAAGTACCCAAATTACAATAAAATTAACCATTTAAACTTCATAAAGTACAATATATGTTAAATAACTGTAGTGAAATGCAGAATAATATGTGTGACAAACCATGTGACTTGTACTAGTAGATCTACATTTTAGGTCTTCCTCTTCTTTGTTGTAGATCTTCAGATCTGTTTATTTCCGATTTACTTTTGTTGGGCGATAGACTGCCAACTATCTCTCCATTTTTTATATGGCCTTCCCGGTGGATGTGAGCTTGTTGGTTTTCCTTCCATTGATATACGGGGTAGTCTGTTTTGGTCCATTCGTTTTACATGATCGTACTGTATCTTCACCTCTGTCTTCCCCATCGTATAACATCTTCCGTATCACACCTTTCTCTTATTTCTTGGTTTCTTATTCTATCTCTTAAAGTTAGAGTTTTCCCTAATATAGTTCTTAATATTTTCATTTCTGTTGTTCTCAGCTAGTTTTTTATTTTTAATGTGTCTTCCCAGTACCACAGGTCTCACACGGGTTTTATATACTCCAGCTTTGTTTTCGATTTGCATATGTTTTGTTTTTCCATATGACGTCTTTTAAACTTCCTAAGATTGCAGCAGCTTTGTTTACTTGGACCGTGGTTTCATTTACTGGGTTATTATGTCTGAATGATTGAAGATCTAAATATGTAAACTACATCATCTGCTCTACCGACTTATCTTTTACTAACAATTTACATCTTACAGGGTCTCTAGAGAATGTCATACACTTTGTTTTACGTATGGATATTGTCATGTTGTATTTTCGGGCAGACATGTAGAACGTGTAGAGCTGTGTTTGGAGGTCCTTTTCAAATTCGGCTATTATTGTGGCATCGTCTGCATAACAAACCATACTAATAATTTCATCTTTCATTTTGTAGCCTAGTTGTAAGGATTTCACATCTTCTACTATTTTGTCCATTACAAGGTTAAAATGGAATGGATTTAAACTGTCTCCTTGTCTTAATCCTCCAGGAGATTGTATTTCTTGGGCTATTCTGATTCTTGTTGCGTTGTTAGTGTTGATTTCATCTATTACTCTTCTTATTTTGCATGGTGTTTTGTGTTCTTTCAGTATGTTCATGGTGTCTTTCCACTAAACCCTGTCGAACGCTTTAGTAAGATCGATGAAGTATACAAAAGCAGGTTTATTAAATTCTAGGACTTTTTCTTTAAGTTGCCTGACGATGACGATTGCATCCGTAGTTGACCTATTCTTACGAAATCCAAGTTGTTCTTCTTTGTTCGTTTTCTGCTTTTCAAGTTTTAATCTTAGTACACTTGTGAGTAGTTTTAAGTTGAACACAGTAGAGTTGCCTCTATAGCTTTCAGGGCACGTCTTTTGTTTCAAAGATTGGTATTGTAATGCTGTTATGCCATTCTCTCGGTATTAGTGAGGTTTCAAAGATTTTGTTGAAAAGTATCGTGAATTCGTCAATGTGGCTCCGTCATACTTTAGTAGCTCTTTGGATATGATGTCAATTCCCGGGGTTTGTCTATTTTTGAATTTTTTTAACGTCTTTGTTACTTCAGTCTCTTCTATAGTTACATCCTCTTTTTCTGCACCAAAATCTATTTCTTCTGTTAAAATCTATTTCTTCTGTTTCAGCTTCGTATAATTTTTCGAAATATTCCTCCCATTGTGCTAAGGTAATTTTCTTTGTTTGTATGTAATCCTTTTATTGGTTTTTTCAGAAATCTCCACACTTTCTTCTGTGCCCCATGTAAATCGTGTCCCATGTCCTTAGTAAACTTTAACCAGTAGCCTCTTTTAATTTTGTTTATTTGGACACTTACGTTATTTCTAGTGTACATAATTTCTATATGCTTCTTGCGTATGAGAACTTATGTAAGATAAAAGCTTTTCCTCTTTTGTTCTTTCAACTCTTTGACCTCAGGTGTGAACCAGGGTTTGGTATTTGTGGCATTTATATTTACTTTCCTGATTCCAATAGCTTTCTTTGTGGCTTCCTGCAAAAAATTTTAGTTTCTTCCACTCTTCTTCGATATTCTCTTCAGGTGTAACTTTGCCTCTCCTCAATTTTCGGTTAGTCTTTCCTTATAAATTCTGGAGCTTTCATTGTCTAATGATTCTATATTATATTTTCCATTTATTTTGGTATTTTCTTCCTTGTAAATGGTCGTTGCAATCTTAGCTTGCAGATTACCAATCCATGGTCTGTGCCAATGCTGGCTGAAGTCAAGACTCGAACATCCAATGGGGGGGTTGGTGTAATTTCTTTGTTTGTGATGAAGTAGTCAATTGTTGATTTCCGATTTCTGCTATTGTCGAATGTGTACGTGTGTTGCTCTTTATGTGGAAAGAAAGTATTATTGATTCTTAGTTCAATTTTACGTAATGTTTTCAAATGTATTACAAAATGGTAATTTAAACTCATATTTTCATACAATGAAGCTCTATTTAAAAAAATAGATCATTACCCGCCCAACAAAGAAGAGCTACCTGATATATCGTCTATTTAAGTCTCGGGAAGGCTTTATAAAAATACTATGGTCTTCAATTTTAACATTTAAATATTCGTAATATACCGAATGTAAACATAAACACACCAACGAAATGTAAACATACTTCAAGGGCGTTTTTAAATGTAAAATACAATTTGGTTTGACAGTATTTACTTTTTGGCAAGTTATTCCGATTTTAAAAAATGCTATTAAATATTATTAAAGATGTAGCAACTCACAATAAGCGCTTATCTAATTTGTTCTTTTAGTATCAATACACAATAATAACTTCATAGTCTACTGTTGTGTAGCTCCGTCTCAGTCTCAGAACAAAACGTCTTCAAACATCTCAGTTTGTAACCTAGACACAGGCGAAGCAGCAAAATTAAAGTGTCGTGTTGCAACCCGCCACACACGCTCTCTGGTATTTTTAAATGTGGCTTCAAAATGTAAGTCCCCTGTATGTGCAGGTTATTAAATTAACTTAACTTTAAGTATTTAATTTCTTTGGCGAATTTACATAAAGCCGGTCTAATTTCACAACTTTAAGTCAGATTATTTTTTTGTATGTTAGATAAGTATATACAAGGTGTTCCAAAAATGGCGCTTCATACACCCAAAAGATAGTACTAGTTGTCACTATAAGCAAAATGTTAAATGACAACAATTCTTTAAAGGCAGTATTTAAAAGATATAGGGATAAAAACTGTATACACCTAAATTTCTAAACTTAATAAATAAATAAACTATCGCATATCTGCTTTAGTAAATAAACTGACATTGCAAAAATTAGAGGAAGCTGTAAATATCCGTTTCCAGCAGATAATATTCCTGTTTCAGGATTTAAGTAAAAATTAGAGTACTAAGTGTTTTGTTTTCAGTTGATCTCACAATAATGTTGCCAAATTAATTGACCGTTAGTTGTTTATCGATTTTAAACGAACGTTTATTTTACATTTTCGAACAAACGTCTTCATCTCAATTCAATTCTAAATCTTTAAATACTTATAGGTAGTATCATTTGTTTGTACAATTTTAGGCACTGTTCTAAATGTATTAATGTATGTACGTGGTAAAAAGGGCATACACGATTGTATAAGCACTGATTTACACATTTTACAAAATAAACATTTAAAAATAATCCACTTGTCTGTTTCCTTACTAATTTATTTCAAATTAATGCATCACTATTTGTGTATAATACTTATAGTGCAAAATAGAAAAAATGATAATTTAAGCTTGATGAAACGTCAAACTGAAAATTAAAGCTTAACACTCTTGTGCTGCAACCCACCACACTCAATTCCCCAATCCGGTTGGCAACCGTTAATAACAAAACTTTCTCTACAATTTCTGTTGTTCAAAATTGACGATGAACTGCAAGTCCCTGTGCTTTTACCTTAGCGCTGGTAGGTATACTATTCGGTAAGCAATCAATTTATTTCAAAATTCTACAACAGTAACTAATTTTCCTTCAATATTTTAAAGTTTCAATCGATTAACGTGCGATGTTCTGCTGTAATCTATTTATGCTCAGCTTCTGTTTCCATCCAATTTCTCTGATCTTTTATTTTTATGTGACCAGATTATTGCAAAGCACATAACTTTAAGCATGGAAAGGAGATTTCACGTACTAGAGCCAAATATGGCTAATTTCTCTAACGAAGTCCACACAAAAAAAAACACAATGTATTTTTTTTGAGAAAGTATACTTCCTGAACTAACCTAAAGCAGGGGCGTATTAAAAAAGAAGGTTTTAGATTCTAAACTTACCCATTGAGACTTTTTAGAACACTTTGAGCAATTTATTTCATGCAAACTGTAAAACACATTTTCAAGGTGTCATTTCTAAAATTGCTCGGTAATTAAATGTTTTATTGGAAAATTTTTTCTGGCCCATACTTGAACACAAAACTAGTTTATTGTTTATTGATCCTATATATATATATATATATATATATATATATATAGGGTGGATCAGCTATAATGACCCCCCCCCCTAAATATTGTTGACACAACCCAACATTGTGTGTGGTGGTAGCTCAGTTGGTAGAGCGCTCGCTTTCTGAATAAAACGTCGATTCTGGCTTGGGTTCGAAACCTAAGCAGAACTATACAGATTTATAAAAATCTTGTCTGCAACCCACCACACACAATTTCCCAATTCGGCATGCAACCGTGGGATCTTAATGCTAAAAACCTTCTCTGGAATTGCTGTCATTCGGATTCGACGTTAAACTGTAGGTCCCCCGTGTTTCTACCTTAGCGCTGAGGAGAAACACGTGGCAGAGAAGAGGCCGATGCCCAGCAGTGGGACGGAAAGGCTGTTGATGATGATGATGATGAACCCAACATTCAAGTATCACAACGACTAAGGTTATTACATTTTTTACAGTATAAAAATAGATAATACTTAATTTCTACCTCTTCTCATTCTCTGCATCTGGAATTAACAAATTTACTTTATTTTCTTAAAGAAGTGCCAAGGTGTTTTTTCAGACGGTGGTCTTCTAGTTGAATAGCGCATGAAATATAAATTGCGGACTGCAACCGCCATCCCGCGACATTCACCAAAAATAATCTTTTCACAATATTTGAAACTACCGTAGAAAAATTTAAGTATATTGACAGCTCGACTTAGTATTGTCATTAGTAGGCAACATTGATCGATTTAATTCAATTAAAGATAAAATGGTTTTGGTTGTCTTGCTGGTATGTGTGTTGGTCTGCGTTTTTAAAGAGATAACAACTTAGCTGTCCCACCCTGTATGTATATTTAGAACACGGTGCGAATTTTGTGAATATTAACACCCAAAAAAATGTCAAACAATATAAAAGTCAAAAAGGTCCAAAATTAAAATACGAACTACTGAAGGTTTTACGTTGGCATACATCTGAAACAGCTTTGCACCAGAACTTGATCGTGCAGTGTTAATACGCTTTCTTTTAATCCAAGTTTACGATTCGGATACGTTCCTTGCCGGGATAAGTATTAAGTTTGTTTGGGCCATATACAGCCCGTGGGACACCAGTTGGGCGGCACTAGTGTGAGCCAAAGGCATTACTGCAACTACATACAGTAACTCCATATCTTATGCAACATACACAATTTAGTTTAATGTCTTTCAGATACGAGGGTGTATGAAACTTTAATGAAGGCTAGTCCTTCTATAAATACGATTTCGGATGTAACCACCGTTTACCGTTTACAAACAGCAAAGTTTATTTGAAATAAGTTATCTTAAAAGCAATTTTGGATAAACCAGTCTCGCTTCCTGCCTCCCTCACTTAAAACGAAGTGTAAATTCTATGATGATTACTGTTATATGCGGTCGATTCGAACTTTTAAATACAAACTGTAATAAAAGTTTACTTTATATCAATTCTAAGAAAATTTGTATATACAATGTGGCAAAACTTATAAATTAATTCGTTCCATATTTCTTCGAACTTAATAAGATATTATGCGTGGATAGGGTTGGCATAAGCCTGCACTAGAATAATGGAAAGTCAAATAACCCCACTACATCCTAATAAGAGCGAATTTATTAAAACGTCCAAAACTCAAACAATAACTTCTATCAGGATTGCCGAAGACAAGTTTAAAGAAAATATACATTAAAATACTTCCTTCTTTTCTTCTTTTCTTTTTTTTTTTTT
The DNA here is from genome assembly GCA_014611495.1 of Limonius californicus. NCBI lineage: Eukaryota > Metazoa > Arthropoda > Insecta > Coleoptera > Elateridae > Limonius > Limonius californicus. The sequence continues at coordinate 13,250 of JABXWE010037196.1, forward strand.
TCTTTTCTTCTTTTTTTCTTTTCTTCTTTTCGTCTTTTCATATTTTCTTCTTTTCTTTCTTTCTTCCTTTTTGCCTTTAGTTTTCCTCCTTCCTTCCTTTCTTGCCTCTTCCTTTCTTTCTTCTTACTTTCCTTACTTTCTTCTTTCCTAACCATACCTCTTTTACCTTTCGGTGTAGGGTTCGTTTGCAAGACGTAGTAGGGTTTGTTGACATTTCATCTACTACGCTCCCACAACTTATGCAATACCCCTTCCTTCCGTTCTACTTCCCTTCTTGCTTTCTTTCTTCGTTCCTTTCTCCCTTTCTCCCTTTTCCCTTCCTTTCTTCCTTTCTTTCTTTCTTTCTTCCGTTCTTTCTTCTTTTTTCCTTTCTTCTGTTTTATATGAAAGCCATCCAAGATTTTTTAAATATCCCGCTTCGTTGTAGAGGTTGTGTTTTAGAATATGTATGTAACATTATGTAATTAATAATAATAAATATATAGATATAATCAGAATTAATCATCTACTATGCTCCCACAGCTTATGCTATACCGCTTTCTTCTTTACTTTCTTTCTTTCTTTCTCCCTTACTTGCTTTCTTCCTTTCTTCTGTTTCATATGAGAGCCATTTAAGATTTTTTACTATATCGCATCGTTGTAGGGGGTTAGTTTTAGAATATCTATGCGGCATTTTGTAATTAATAATAATAAATATATAGATATAATCAGATTTAAATATGCAGGGTTTCTCTAAATTGTGAAGCATAATTAGCTCTTTGGCGATAATTAATCCAGTGTTTGCAGTAATGGCTTAAAATATTGTATACAAATTTAGATATTGCACCGTTTTGGCGTACGTACATATACACGGTCATGTAACAGGTAGGTAGGCTACAAACACTACAACTGTTTGTTTCCATAGGTATCTTAGGAAACTTTATATTGTTTAAATAAATAACAATTAAAGTAGTTACATTGGATGTACTAAGAAACTACAATGAAACGATTTACTAATGAATAAAATGCATAACAATAAAATCAACAAGAAAAATAAATTAAATAATACCGAAAGAAAAACACTAATTAATGACGTGGTAAATGCTTAAACTGCCGTCCACCTTGCTGTTCCCATAAGTGTGGGGTAATTGACATACATGATTAAATAATTCTTTCACATACATTTCTTTTACCTTGTCCCACAAAAAGAAATCTAACGGAATCAAGTCGGGACTACGTGGAGGCCAAAGATGAATTGCACCTCTTACAATTAATCTGTTATGGACAATTTCATCTTGTAATTCTATAGCAGTACACAGTTGCTCCGTAATTTTAAAACCCCATACGCTGTCTAGCCTCAAGAGGCATGTCTTCTAAAAGTTGAGGCAAGTAATTACTGAAAAAATGTAAATATAAATCACCCTTTAACTGCCCTCAAAGAAGTGGGGATCAACACATACCACAGCACACATTTACAGCAAAAATTCATAGAAAGTGTGGGTTTTTTTGTCAATAGAAATGGCATTTGTGTCTATTTACACAACAATTGTTACTTAACGTCGCTTCGTCAAAAAATAAAATATTTCTAAAAAACGCTGGATGAGCAGTAACTTCGTTTCTTAAAAATGGAGTTATTCACTCGACGTGGGTAATCATCTTCAATAAGGTGTCGCCCTAATGTCACGTGATAAAGATTAAACCGGTTTACTTTTAAAATGTTAAATACTGGACTTTGGCTAAAGCCTACAGTTCTTGTAACTGCTATTTGGTTTATATGGGGTTACTTGTTCGATAACTGCCGCTTCAGCTTCTACAATTGTGACGTGTCCATATTGCCGCAGTTTTTTTTTCCAAACGCCTAAAGGCATTATGTGATGGAAGGGGTCTATGGGGTATCTTCGTACTGCTAAGTCCGTCGCCCATCTGCGTTCTCTGAAAATCAACATCATAACCGTTTTCTCGCTATTAGAATACATTAAAACAGATTATTATTATCACAAGGATCTAGACGAATCACAACTTTGTACAGAAGTTTTAACAAAACAGTTGTCAACATTTGCTTGTCCAAAGGACTATTAATGTAAAAAACTATATTTATAGTTAAAAAGAAAAATTAATAATGAATTGCATACGCATGTGAGAGTCGTAGCTTACGTACTAGTTACAAGACAAAATGATCACACTGTATACTAATAGAATCATATTTTTATTTCGAGAACGTAGACGCAAGTAAATTCGACAAACGTGTGTAAATCGGGAGTATTTGATACGAATGTCCTTGGATACAAGTGCACATGAAATTTTAATGAGAGCATGGCACTACGTTCCGGTTGTCACAATGAATTTGATAGATGCTTACTTTTTATTGTAACTGCATGTCACAAAAGGAGTTACTAATGTACTGCTACACCATACTCTTTTAAGATGTTACGTATCGTCATGAATGTCCTTTGAAGACAGTCGACAGTACAAAATTACTTTACTGCATGTGTACATTCAGTTCATCGCACTGTGCATAAATGAACACAATTACGGAAAACATAATGTCATTAAGACATAAAACTGAAATGAATTTAAACCATCCTTGATTATAATTTCGCTAAATGCAATGGAAGCAACATATATCGATAAGGAAAAGTAATATCAATACTTTCTATTGGTTTGAAAAAGTACAGTAAACGTTGAGAAAACAATACAATATTCCTAATTTGTTGTAAATTAAAGATCGTAATATCCAAAATATGCTACTAATATTACGATTAATTATTATAAAATATTTTGTAGGGCCAGCGGTATTGTGATCGTATTGATGACCGTTGCTAGTATTGACACTATTCGACTACTGAAGGCGCCAAAGGGTTCGGATATACGGCACTTTACCCCCAGGGTATTTGTCAATGTTAAAGCTATATGATTTTAATAATTAGTATTACCTTAATTTGGTGTGATGGTAGCTTAGTTGGCAGAGCGTTTGCTTCTGGGTAAAATGGTTGCTTGGTTTTGATTCCCCAGCGTTACCAAGCTGCATATATCGTTCTTGTGCTGCAACCCTGCATATGAATCTTTCAAATCCGGTTGGTAACCGCGGAATCTTAACGTCAAAAGTATTCTCTGGAATGTCTGTTGTCCGGATTCAACGTTAAACTGTAGGTCCCCCTGTTTCTACTTTAACGATGAAGAGAAACACGCAAAATGGAAGAGAATAGTGTCCAACAGTGGGACAAAAGAGGCTGTTAATAATTTATGATGATTAACATAATGTAGGCCAAAGAAAATTATTATGTATTATTAACTAATTATATATTTTTTTAATACTTATGATAGTGAAATTACCATCGATGACATACTCTTATATTATTGCTCTCGGCTGACTTGATGGCATGAAGGGACTGAAGTAATGAGTAACACTTCTTAGAAGGAAACGTCAACAATCTTGCTGTTGTTATCACTTTTGCATTATTTGGTACTATAATTTAGTGCAGCATATTCTCAATACGGAAGAAATGTTTTTATGCAAAATAATAATGCTGAAATACTGGTGTCTAGTTAAATTTTTTCGGAAGGACGTTTTAGTCAGCATTTCTGTCTCATATCTAGTCCAACAATTACAATAGTTTATACAGATTTTACAATGGACGTGGTTGTTTGATTGTGGAATTTTTATAAATAACTTGATTATTAGATGACACTGTATTTTTGTTTTGTATTGTAATATTTATATTTAAATAATTTTTACTACTACTAGTGTTAGTCACACTCTACCAGGAATCCTATAAGTTATTCAAGAAATATAGGTTATCTATCAAACCATGATTCCTTGCAGTATTGAAAAATACAAATGTAATTAAAAACCAGGGTAGGTAAATTAAATCCATTGGTATTCTTAATATTCTAGAGTTGCCAAGTTTTTATCTACCCTAAAACTAATTTCACCCCACATACTACCGTTCACACCGTTTACAATAGCTTATCTGGCCTCTATCTAGTTTATGTATAACAGTAACAACTAAGCTCGCATTCAGAATCACTCACTCCATTAAATGAGTGATGACCGAACAAATATTTAATATTAAACAACGATCTATAGAAAGATTTTCTTATTCTAATTTCTATTATGTGGATGGATAAAACAGTTACATTTTAATGATGTAATTATCCTAGAAACTTCAATACCGAAACGTTGCCGTAGCAAAAGACCCATCAATTTGTTTACAAGTAAATAAAATATATAAATGCCGTGTGCAGTTGCATTCCAGGGGCCGGGAAGTATGTATTATTATGCGTTTTTAAATTCGCATATGCAAGAAAAGCCATTTCTAAACAATAATTTAGCAATAGCGACATTCATCAACACGTCAAACTTAGCCAACCCGCCATGTGAAATCAATTGAAATCCAACAGTTGAAATAGAAGAAAAAGGATTCAACTAGGATCAAAAAGCATTACTACACTAGAAGATATTTTTATATTCATGGAGTTTAAAAACACAAATCCCAGACTTCCTGTCTAATCCGCAGAAATATTAATACTTTTTGGGAAGATATATGAACCTTGGAACCATTAAAAATTATTAGAAAGCTTCAAGTCAGAAATTCGAGATTAAATTTGTTAATCCGGTCAACAGATAGGATTTTAAAAATTTAAGAAACTTTGAAATTTGGTTTTTGTATACCATTTTGGTTGGTTGGTTGGCTGGTATTACTATAGCAATTTTGTATGTTGAACTCCCACGCCCAATTACTGCATAAAAGTATTTCTCCCGCATTGAGAATATGCTGCACTAAATTATACTACAAAATAATACAAAAGTGATAACAGCAATATTGGATTTAATAGATTGTTTTTATAATTGTTTATGTTTAGTCACCACGGTTATATTAGTAAACGTTTTCAAAGTAGACGTTTTAAGATATGTTGCTGATTCCGTTCCTTCTAAGAAGTGAAATTGCTTCGGCGGCCTCATGCTTTCTCGCCAGCCAAGGACAATAGTGTATGTTAGTTCAATTGATCGTTAAAAAACGTTAAAGTTTAAACAGTACCCAAGAATCCAAAAAGGTCTTAGGTTTTAAAGTATAGAATTCAACAATTAAGGAACATCATGATAAACGCAGACGCCCCACAACTATAACTATTCTAAATTAGAAATGTATTCTTAAGAAAAGTGTTACCGTGAAACATATTGGCATTTCCAGATTTTTACGAAAAATATTTTATGTACAATTTCATCAAAATCCGCGTATAGACCAGGAGCGTCGTTAGTTTATTGAGCCCCCCTCAATTATTTCATTAAATTATGAACACAAAGATACATTTCGAACAGAAAAATCCCACAAAAATTTCTTAAATTATTTTCAAAATTGTGGATGTAATACAGATAATACTTATACTAATTCATTCTAGGTATTCACTAAGTAGGCTTAGGAACAAGCAAGATTTATTTCACAAAGACTTAGTGTTCTGTTGTCGAATGAATCACTTGCTTCTATACAGTTTGGCAAATAGTTTAATAGTTTTTCGTGGTACTATTATTTCTTTGTAATAATAACCGTTACTTCTCAAATATTCCACCCCTCAACACAATTATTTGGCCACGTCGCAGTTAAATGGATCCTTTCTATTTCTTATTGTTTTATATTGTAAAAGCTGTTGGCGTCAGTGATTGGCTATAGTAACAGATATAAACCGTTGATGTACAATAGATTGCGAAAAAATAATAAAACCAAGTATATCTCATTTTGAACACAAGCGTTGTATAGGGAATTGTATTTAATTTTATTAATTTATTTATATACTGTAAATCAATTAACAACTTCCCCCCCCCCCCAGTTTGACATGCAGGTAAATGTCATTCAAAGCTCATTACAGCTGACTGCAGACGGAATAACTTTTTTTCTAGGCTTGCTGCAATTGACTTTTTAAAAAATCACTTTGTA
>JABXWE010037197.1:0-32922 GCA_014611495.1 Limonius californicus
TAATAAGCGCTAAACTACAATATATAACTGTCGAAACAGTAAATCGAGCCGAAGCATCGCCGGGATTCTATGAATTGATGTTCCAAAAGAAACCTGTAGGATATATATATATATATATATATATATACAGGGTGTATTTCCCCATAATAAATTATAGAACATTCATTTCCAAATAATTTCTTTAATATTTCATTTTTTAATTTTTTGCTAGAATGTGCTTTTCATGCCTTTAAAAGACAAAATATGCACGAACATATGCCACATGCCGTAACGTTGTAATATATGCAAAAAAGTATTTACTTTTTATGAGTCTAAACATTAAGAAACGTGTATACACGAAAAATTAACAAGTTATGCCTCAACAGGAAAAAATATGCAAATATGCATTTAACTAACTCTAGTGATTATCAATACAACATTTATTAGTTTAAAATTCTATATTATATAATCCATATCAGAATAACACAAAATATTTTCACGAAGCTTTACATTAATAAACATTTTAATGTAAACGATATGTATGGGGTTAGTTATAATGCAACCAGTTTCAAATTTACTGCACAATACAGTCTTTGACACTGTTCCGCAGGGAAACTTAGCTTTATTCTCGTTAATTTACTAGAACGAACCTCATCATCTTTTACAGACACTTCAAGCATTACATTTTTCAAGAGCGACATCCACAAATAGCAGCTAGAAACTAGTTTATGAAATATTCGGCGAAAATTTGTGATTGTAACATCTTCATGACCGCACAAATATTGGAAAAGGTGGTAGGTATGTTTGTGATTAGGTAGATAAAGTTTACAATAAGAAAGTTTACAATAAGAAAATTACTTAAGTTTATATTAAGTTAATATGTAGGTATTTCTTCGTCTTCATCATCATAGCTGTCTTCTGTTCCAGGTTCTCCCAAAGCATTGACGAACTCTGTACATAAAGCTCAGTGTCCAAATTTGTCATATGCAGATAAGAAATTATGAAGATATTCGATACTAACTTACCATAAAAGTCAATACGACCATCGCCATCGACATCTACTTCCTTAATCATATCTTCAACTGAAAAAATTTAGAAGATCATTTATGAATCAGATGGTTTATATAATACACTTCTTGTAAATCCATAATACTAAATGAGTTTAATGTACAGGGTGTCTCAAAATTGAATCATGTGTTCGTGTTTAGGATTTGATTTGGAGAGCTAAAACAAATCAAAAATTAAGAGTGGATATTTTACCGATTGCCCTTCGTTATAGAGTTATTGATAAAAAAAAACAAAAATTTAAATTAAATTGTATAAACACGAATGCTATTAGTAATAAAGATATTGTCCCCATCCGTTGTTACAAATTGTATTCAAATAGATTGCCTCTGACTTCAAAGCAACATTCACACTATTTATCATGGAAGCAGATTTTCGTTTATTGAGGTCACAGCAGCCTGAATACGAGCTACAACATCTTCAGGATTCACAACAAGTTCGTGGTAAACGATTTATTTCAAACGACCTCAGAAAAAGAAATCCCACGGGTTCAGATCCGATAATCTAGGAGGCCATGGTATGGGTTCAATTCTTCCAATCCACCTTCGGAGAAATTTCCATTCTAAATTTTCGCACTTGTATTCTATAATGTGACGGTGCACCATCATGATGGAACCAACAATTTATTCTTACTGGTAATAAGATTCATCGAGCTATGGTAGTGGTAAATTTTTATTTAAAAATTGAAGGAGGTGGAATGTGTGGATCAATTATATTATTATTTACCCTCCTGAGTAAATGTGAATTAATTACTGCACAGAATCTTTTCAGCGAAATGTGTATCACTGATTACGCTACGCAACAATCATCGACAAAAATTAATTAAGAGTCCTATCCTCGTAATGCAAAACCTGAAGTTTTTGAGGGTTAAATGGATGGAGACCATTGTTCCTTAATAATTAGAAAATAGTATATTTTTGGAAATGAGTTCGCGACGATAGCTTATTTTTTGTTCCAGCGGCATTGTCACTATACGTGCTTGATACTCTCAACATATCAACGTAATCTCGATTACAATAGTATCGTTCCATTTTAAACACAGAAAACAGAAGAAAGTGGAAGTAACCATATCAGTATGACAGAACGATTCATAAAATTGTAACATCTCCATCGCCACGTAACTGAATTACGTTACACAACTAATTGGAACAACCGTGTGATAAACTTATTATTTACTTTTTTATCAATAACTCGATAACTCCGCCGTTGCCTGTCCCAAGCCGGGATAAGAAAAGGAGGAGATGGAGGAAACAACTTCTTTAAAAACAGCACCCTAGGGTCCACAATGGTTGTACCATCAAAGAAGATAATCTTTGGTCCAAGCGAATGTGACATCCTGTCAGTGGATATCTGGCCCTAGTCAACGGATGAAAAGGCAGAAGAGGTAACCCTCCTGTTTAGGCTAATACAGCCGGAGGCCAGGTCAGCGCCTGAAGATGGCAGCCCCATCACGGCTTTATCCTGCAAGATGCTGGTAACATCTGCAGGGAACATTGTAGAGACTCGAAAGTTTAGCAGATTACCCTCGGAAAGCACAAATCGAAATAAGGAAATAACGATGGCGGCCTAGCAATGAAAAATGAGAAACGATTTGGCATTTCAGAAATATTCAATATTGGAGTTTAGATACAACTGATCTATGTATATGTTAGAACCGGCCATCGATGCGCCGTACTTATGCGAACACATTGAGATCGCGACCGACCCGCTGGGATGACTTAGACACGAGCTGGACGTCGATTCGTGTTTCGAGTTTGGACGCCTCTCGCGGCCGAACGGTACGATCTACGGGAAAGTGCCATACAGAAAAGTTGTTGCCCTCGATGAGGCCAACAAGATATCCGGACCGCAAATAGCAAAATTTTCCAGGTACCTTCTTTTTTCCATAAACTTTTTATTTTCAATCATCTGTCATTATTTTCTGGATGAATATTCTTTTATAAAACTCAAGAATCAGACGCAGAATTAAAATAACTTTCAAATGAGATGTCACACGACACCCATTGCCATTTAGAAATATAGTTCAAGATGGCGCCTAGCCACCACTTCGAAAATTATAAAATTTAAATAGTTTAGAAAGTAGTATTTAGCGTCCCATTAAAGCACACAAAAGTTTGAAGAAATATCTATTCGTTCAAAAGGTAGTAGGAGGAGGACATTTTACGACCGCATCGCATCCGCGTACCTGTACGGTGTAACATTTATTCATTTTGTGGAACACTTCGCCGTTGAGGGTAGTTTGATTGATATCCAGCAGGTTATGCCAGTTAGTATCAATCAGGTGAACATACCAGTGAAATAAGAAATTAGAGGTCTTATATAATTTGACCTTTGATTTTCATATTTATCCCGTAATTGGAAATCCGAACTAATTTAACAATACGTTCTAGTCGGTCAGGCCAGATTGTACGTATTATTAAAATTCGGTATTAATAATTTCAAGTACTCACCGTACAGTCATATTTCATTTTAAAATATTCTACAAAACATTTAAATTCGTTTATCGTCGAGATTACGAAGCCAAGAACGTTTTCTCAGCACATCTGCTTCTAGCGATCCGTGAGTTATCTGCATGCGTTCATTGAACCAGCGAAGCCACGGAAACCGTAAACAACTGCCCAGGCGGATATTAGTGGTTTTGCGATACATTGTGTTAAACGCATTTAAAACTAACTGCCAGGTGGCAACCATTTTTCGTTTGTTTATTTAAATACAGAGTACACCTGCAGCACGCGGCCTGCAGCTGGACCGTAACCTTCGCCGTCCATTCAACCGAACTTCCGATTCCATCCAGGGGCGTACCGACCGGGATTTTGCAGACATTATTAATTTCATCTATAACCTCAGAATCAAATATATTATTTTCCTTTATTGTAACAGTTAAATATAATAAATCCTGTTATAACCATTACAATCTCTCCGTACGTTATTACGAACTTCTGGCTCTGAGCTAAAACCAGGCAACGGGCCGTTACAATACACATTAACATACAGTGGAGGTTCCCAAGGGACATGAAGGAAAAAAGGAGTAGCGATAAAGTTAAAGGACAAATGCAAAACGCGAATCACAGCATATAAATGGAACAATGAAAAAATTGTCAAGGTGAGATATAAATTAGGAAGAAAATATTTAACCATAATCGGAGTGTATGCGCCAGAAGAAGGAAGAAAGCAAGAAAATAACGAATTCTGCAAAAATATTCAAAAGGTACTAGAAGATACAAATAAAATTGATTGCATAATACTAGATGACGGCTTCAACGCCAGAGTAGGCAATCGTCCAAAAAAGTGAGAACGGCAAAAGACTTATTGATTTCTAGTTATAACAACTTTAAAATAAATAATACTTCTATAAACACCAAGATATACTCAATTATACATGGACAAGTAGAGGGTATAGATCAGTAAGTACTTACATCATAAGTAATGATAAAATGTCTAAACTAGTAACCGATGCCAGATTTTATAAAGAATGCGATATAGGCTCGGAAGGTTACTTACTCAAAGCTAAAGCCACACTGTAAAATAGATGGTGCAATTCGTTTTACAAACCTTAAAGAAGGAATAAATAAGAAAGAAATGCTAATATAAAATTTAAAACGCACCTACTAAATGACTACTCAATACGGGGGCTGTATAAAAATAGAATAGATAGGTATATACTGGACACTTAATATGGGAAAGAAATAGAAGAAGAGTAGATAAACATAAAATCAATAATTACAGAAGCCGCACCTGAACCATTAGGAGAAAGGAAAGTAAAGGAAGCCAGAAAAGGACTTCACATATGGAATGATGACATAGAGATAACAGTTAAAGAAAAGAAGGAAGCATACCATAAATATTTACATTATAAATTAGAAGTGAATCGTGATATATATATATATATATATATATAGACAGGGAATTTTTCTTTTTAGTATACATTGCCTATGTATACTTTTAAAAAGAACGCCTCAATTACGTCTATTGTGTAGGCTATATCGACAACTAAAAATCAGAAGCAAACATCACTATAGTTGTGAATTATTTGAGTATGAAGGTTTTGTTGATGCAGTGTTTATATTAAATAAGTATTTCACCCTGTATATAGGACGCAAAGAATGACTGATTTGTTAAATACAAAAATCGACCGGGTGATGTTTCTGTAAGGTCTGTGAACATTGTACTTCCTTTGTACAACGCAAATACATCAGCGGCAAAGTGGTGTAATGGTCAGCATAGTTGCCTTCCAAGCAGTTGATCCGGGTTCGATTCCCGGCCATCGCAGACTTTTTTAATTATTATTTTTTGTTATAACTATTAATTATGATTTCTTCAATGTAGCATAAAATATTTAATTTCATTTCTTCGGTTACAATGTGATTACTTTTAGTTCTTATTTTATGGGAATTTCTTACGCATCCCACTGATTTCAATTTTCTAACAATTGTTTGTATGCTTCGAATACAAGGAATAAGTTTTTCTAGATATTTTACTGAAAATAAGTCTCTCACAGTTCTTAAGCTGTTACCATTCTGATACCACATTAGAATTTCCACTTTTTCGTCTTTACTGTACATGGTTGTATAAAAAACGCAAGAAGACACTAAATAAAGATTAATTTTATTTTTTAACCTTGAAATCATGATAAAGAAAGAATTAATTTAATTGTTTTGGCCACAGCATGCTTCAGTTGTCTGTATAGTTGGTTGCCTACACAAGAGGCGTAATTGACGCGTTCTTTTTAAAAGTATACATAGGTAATGTATACTAAAAAGATAAATTCCCTCTATATATAGATGTAAAGAAAAGTCAGTAATTGCAAAGCGGTTAATCCGAGAAGCGCTTGAGAAAGCTATGATCGATTTATAGAAGGAATCGAAAGTGATATGGACGGCCATCAAAAGATATGTACAACATTCTAAAGCATTTAAAAAAAGATGTAAAACAGATGTAAAAAAGCGCTAACATTCAAGTAATATTAAACAAAGAGAAAACAGAAGCGAATTCAAGGAATAACTTACGAACTAGGTAGAGCAGTAAATAATACTGTAGATAACATAGAAATGAATGAACTAGAAGGAGGTGTAATAAATACCAAAAACAAGAAAACACCTGGAACAAATAATATAAACGCAGAGCTAAGAAAATATGGATGCAAGCAATTGAAACAGAGACTTTTGATATTTCTAAATCAATGCTGAAAAGAAAAACCAATCAATCAAGGAGACGAGAGGAAATGTAGAAGCCCCCTTAGATTAAAAACAAGATTTTTACAACAAACCAATTGAACCAGTCCCAAATTTTGAAAATTTAGGTGTATATAACCTTCATGGATGAAGACGACATACAACTGAAGCTCTCGAAGGACATGTGGAACAATTCGTAGATCGCTCAGAGGCAAAGTAAGAAAACACACAGAATTAAAGTTCTATAAAGCCACCGCTCTCCTCACACTACTAATAGGATAATGAGACAAGAGGACCGCAGACGTATGGAAACAGCCGAGAAGCTGTAAGGCCACTAGCCAGTTATACACGAAGAGACAGGCACAGAAACGAAGAATTGCATATAACGAGCATCAACGAAATGATATCATTATAAAAAAATGAAAATATCATATAGAAAGGACGCCAGAAACTAGAATTATCCGAAGATTCGTGTAGAACCAAATATACGGTGGAAGAAATGTAGGAAGACCCAGAAAAAGGTGGAATTAGTAGCTGCTATACCGGAGCAGGCCGCGCGGCCTAAACCGTGAAGAGGAGAATGAGGATGAGGATCAATAAATCGATAACGAAGGATAAGCAGAAAAATTTCCAGTCCCAATTTTCGATCTGTTTTAGCCCTCTGAGTCAATTTTGAGACACCATGTTTGTAATTCAAACTACAAAATTTATATAAGTAAACTATCAATGGTTATAATATAACGTAATGGTGAGGCTCTACATCCCATTGAGGGGTTCAGCCTGCAAGACGGAAGGTCAGACCTCCCGTATCCTTGTTCTCACATCCAGTTGTCGCCCGTCAAATACATAATACTTGATGATGTGGTGAGCATCACACATTAGGCAACCACATTATAACCCTTGTGCATTTGAACGCAGGTACCCAATTATTTAAAGCGACTGGATATGCCGCCTGCCAAGCATCGAGTTGGGGCTTTGAGATCTCGAACTTTCGCACCTGAGCGCAGTGCTCTAACCACTGGACCACACTGGCGCTTATCAATGATTATATTGTTACGAACCCTATTTCCAAAATTCTAAATTAAATTATTGTTGCTTCGTAGCTGTTGTAATGTAATTTCAATTATTTGCGTACACATTTATGTTGCAAGTAGTGATGTCATTATATTCAGCAAATTCGAAGAGCATTAGACTATTAAATTAGGCAATGTGGAATAAGTAATACGCTCGATAAGGGAAATTGAATAACAAGCAGGTCATTGCTTATGGGTGCAAAAGCGAATTAATAAAAGGACACTGAAAAGTTGAGGAAGGAAGCTGTCACGTTGACGTGAGCCTTCGCCAGCTATTAGTTTGTTGCGTGATCGCCATTACATACATTATTATATAGTTGTTAGACTTGAGGCAGAAGCTATGAAAGAGGAAAGAGTGAATTAGCCAATGGTGAATAGTTGGTAGTTGTCAGTGGGTGATTGATAGATGACAGTATTCTCAATAACCAAGCTAGCAATGGCGTTGCACCTGACTTTATTATTGTAAGTAGTTTAATATAAAGTTTTAAGATAAGTTGTTATATTCTTGCACAACGTATAGATGAATAAATTCAATCATCTTATATAAGGGTAGTTGTTTCTCTAGTAATCCCGGCGATAAGGACAAAGGGCTCCTTATCAGTTACAGCTTATAGGCGTAACAATATGCAAACACGAAATATGATGTTCGTCCGGTAGAAATAATATTTCGCTTATATTAATCTAGTTGGATTATTTAGTAAATATATTGCACAGGGCGTCCTAACGGAAACAGTCCGCCCTGAATAACTTTAGATGATCAAATTAGTACAAAATCGGCAAGAGACGTCAACAATAGTCTAACGGGGGATATCTCTGACCATTTAAATCATCTACCCTACTTCACCCCCTAGTCACCAGCACCACCAACGCCAAAATATTAAATGACAAGGCGTGTCGAGTGATACTCCACAGGACCGTAAACAAATTTTCAAAATAAAACCTTATCCTTTTAGTTACTATTGTCTTATATAAAGTGCGAACAATTCAAACTTTTTTCAAGACGTTCCATTTGATAATGCTTGCCACTTCTTACAAGCGAATAGAATTAATTAACAAACATTGTATTATTTTGTTTTATTCCTATCATACGTATTTTAATGTTTAGTGTATAGACAATAGTAGTGGCCACTTTGAACGTATAATAAAATAAACCGAACGCTTACGCATACGCTATTATAACTTCAAAATGACATTTCTCCAAAGCAAATAGACCGAAGTGCAAAAAGTTTCCAGATTATGCAAAGAGCACAAAATGAACTATCACCCGACACCCTTTGTCAATTTTTGGGTCGGTGGTGTTAGCGATTAGGAGGACGACATCGGGAAGACGACTTATATGGTAAAAGATATTGTTACGAACCCAATTTCCAAAATTCTTAATTAAATTATTATTGCTTCATAGCTGTTGTTATGTGGTTTCAATTGCATCCACATTTATGTTGCAAGCAGTGAAGTCATTTAACTCAGCAAAATCAAAGTACATTAGAATATTAAATTAGGCAATGTGAAATAGGTAATATTGATAAGGGAAATTAAGTAATAACCAAGTCATCGCTTATGGGTGCAAAAGAGAATTTATAAAAGGACACTTAAGATTGAATTAGCGAACAGTGCATAGAAAAACAGTTGATAGCGAAGAATAGATAGTGCATAGCTGGCGGTTAACGGTGTTTATATTTCTGTAAGTAGTTTTAATACATTATTTTAGAATAAGTTGTAATAGTTTTGTAGTACGTAGCATATGAGTAAATCAAATCATTTTATTTAAGGGTAGTTGTTTTTGGCTTTAAGTATGGCTGTTACCAAAATATCCATTTTTGAGGTCACCCAGCACCTCCACCGTATGTTACGCCTATGACTGTAACTGATAAGGGCCCCTTTGTCCTTATCGCCAGGAGCACCAGAGAAACAACTACCCTTATATAAAATGATTTGATTTATTCATCTTAAGTGTCCTATTATAAATTCTCTTTTGCACCCGTAAGCGATGGCCTGGTTATTACTTAATTTCTCCTATCAATATTACTTAATTCACATTGCCTAATTTAATATTCTAATGCACTTTGATTTTGCTGAGTTAAATGACATCACTGCTTGCAACATAAATGTATATGCAATTGAAATCACGTTACAACAGCTGTGAAGCAATAATAATTTAATTTAGAATTTGGATATTGGGTTCGTAACAATATCCCCTTCAAACTATTATTGACCTGTCTCGCCGATACTTTTCAAATTTGATCATTTACATAGTTATTCAGGGCAAATGTTTCAGTTTGAACACTCTGTATAAAATGCAACAGTCATAGGATGACTAATTTGGGTATAATAGTAGATAAACCACTCTACCTGCTAAAATAATTGGCAACAGAATTATGTGGATTAAAATAGCCTAACATAATCTTGTATCCTAAATCAGTAAAAAATATTTAATCTTACTTTCTTCTTCCGATAAGTCTTCCCCAAGACATTGCAGCACCGCTCTCAGGTCGGAAGCAGTAATGTAACCTCTGTTATGTTTATCAAACACTCTGAATGCATCTCGCAACTCTTTCTCTTCCTGTTCTCTGGAAATAATTGGATCACGATCTGCTCCGGCCCCTGCTGACCAAGCAATGTCTACAAATTCTTCAAAGCTCACGTTTCCGTCACCTAGATTGTAAACAAAGAACGCATTTGTAAGTTTACCCGCAATTTACTAAACTTTGGGAGAACTACTCTCTGTTAATTAGAACAGCGACGTAGTCAGGTAACTAAAAATGGACCGAATTATAAATAACGGCGAATACAAAACTACACAACACGGTGTTTTATTACACAGAATGATACTTAAGGTTTACTACAATATGTTGGCTTCTAAAAGTAATGGAAGCAGTTGTGATTAGAAGTATGTGACGTAGCCTTGAAATCATGTACTTCTGCTCAAAATTAATCCTCTTACAAAGTTTAAATTTAATATTCCATAACTGTTTTATTGAATATCAATCGTAGTATCTTCTGCTGATATTAAAATCAAATGAAACTAAATTAATACTAATAAATATTATAAACACAATTAATTATATTAATGTATAGGACAAAATGTAGTTGCAGTTGGAAAGGTTAGAAAAATAACTATGCAATTTCACTTTTACTTTTCATTTTTCACTTGAACATATTTGCAAATGCTTGTGGTAAAATCTACAAAGTCGACCTTTACGGTCTGGAAACTATGCGCAACGAGCTTTAGATAACTATTTTGCATATACATTTTAACACCACGGAGGTATCTTCCTAACCTACACCTTTTAGCAGTACACGGCAATTTTAAAATAGAATATAAAAGCAAATCAATACTTTGGTTTCCATTAGCTCTAACGAGAACGTAATGGAATCCATAAACAAAACTTATCAGATTTTCTTACTACCTAAGTTAATGGCGGGTCTAAAACCTAGATCAGGGTATTGCGGTTTAGAAATAAAACATTGTTTAATGAAGGAATGTTTTAACCATTATTGAAAGGTTATGTGGCCCGATAATAAAGGTTACGGTTTGTAAGAGCAGCGTATATTGCAAATTTTACAACCCGTAAATGTATTTGGTTATTCGTTTGGGGCTTACCATAAACTGGTTATGATATTTATTATCCCTTTATATTGAAGAAAGCTGAATGTTCCGAGTTCCGATAGTATAACAATTTGCAATTTACTTTGTTACGGAAAGTCTGAGTAGATGTATACAGGGTGTAATATCGAAAACAGGGAGCGATCCTTTGACCGATTTAAAGACAAAAATTGAGAATACAATTTTCCCTAAACATCTTTATTTTTGAAATAAAGGGTGTTAAATATTTCCAGAAAATTATCAATAGATAAATAAATCACAACTACAATACAAAATATTTGGGTATTGATTAATATGTTCTAAATATCCTTCTTGTGTCAGTACGCCTCCTGATATTCTTCTCGCCATTTATTGCCGTACACTTTCGAAAATTCGACAGTTCTGTTCCACAAATCATTTACGTCCACAATTTGAGTTTTGTTGACATGCCCCAAACAAAAAACTAGGAGGTTCATATCAGGCGATAGCGGTGGCCATGTTTTCCCAGCTAGTTCCATGAGGATAATTTATATTCAAATACTCCCTTGCGGCAACAATAAAATGTGCTGGAGCACCACTGTGCATAAACCGCATAGTATTCCTTATGTGCAACCGAATATCTCCCAATAACACAGCGTCGTAAAAAAATGCCGATCAGAATGAGCAGTTAGACATTCAGGTAAGATCTATGGCTCAGTGAGATTATCTCCAATAGTACCAACCCCTACATTGAGTAAAAATCTGGCGCTTACATCGGCTTTCCATTATAGAATGTGAATTTTCCTCAGTCCACAAGTGCTTGTTATGAAAGTTCAGAATCGCATCCCTCGAAAGATTAGCTACGTCTGTGAACAGTACTTCAGCTAGACAGTTTGGGTTTTGAGCGAGTACCACTGACAGAAGCCGAAACGATGAGGGAAATCTTGTGGCAACAAGGTATGCACACGCTGAATATGGTACGGGTAGAGTTGGTAAAATTTCAAAATATTCCATATGGTTTTATGGATTACATTTAACTGTGCCGCAACTTTTCTTGTACTTGTGGAGGAATTTTCCGCAACTAGACGAAGTAGTACTTCCGCTACTTGTATTGTTGCAATCGTGGTTGGCCTTCCTACAAGATTGCCGTCTCTCATAAAAGAACTGCAGCAGTGTAATATGCATTCGCGTATACGTCTTATTACATGGTAATCGTCTACCTGGAATTGGGTTTTAAGCGAATAACCACTGGCAGAAGCCGAAAGGTCGAGGGAAATCTTGTTGCAACAAGGCCTGCACAAGCTGAATACGGTACGGGTGGAGTTGGTAAATTTTCAAAGTTTTCCATAAGGTGTTATGGATTACATTTAACTACGCCGCAACTTGTCATATAGTTGTGGAGCAATTTTCCGCAACTATACGAAGTAGTACTTCCTCTACTTGTAGTGTTGTAATCGTGGTTGGTCTACCCGGAAGGTTGACGTCTCTCATCGAACTCCAGCAATGTGATATGCATTCGCGTATACGTCTTATTACATGGTAATCATCTACCTGGAATTGGGTTTTAAGCGAATAACCACTGGCAGAAGCCCAAATGTTGAGGGAACTCTTGTGGCAACAAGGCTTGCACACGCTGAACATGGTACGGGTAGACTTGACAAAATTTCAAAATTTTCCATATGGTTTTATGAATTACATGTAACCGCGCCGTAGCTTTTCTTGTAGTTGTGGAGGTATTTTCCGCAACCATACGAAATAGTACTTCCGCTACTTGTAGTGTTGCAATCGTGGTCCTACCCGGAAGGTTAAAGTCTCTCATAAACGAACTCCAACAGTGTAATATGAATTCGCGTATACGTCTTATTACATGGTAATCGTCTACCTGGAATTGGGTTTTAAGCGAATAACCACTGGCAGAAGCCGAAAGGTCGAGGGAAATCTTGTTGCAACAAGGCCTGCACAAGCTGAATACGGTACGGGTGGAGTTGGTAAATTTTCAAAGTTTTCCATAAGGTGTTATGGATTACATTTAACTACGCCGCAACTTGTCATATAGTTGTGGAGCAATTTTCCGCAACTAGGCGAAGTAGTACTTCCTCTACTTGTAGTGTTGTAATCGTGGTTGGTCTACCCGGAAGGTTGACGTCTCTCATCGAACTCCAGCAATGTGATATGCATTCGCGTATACGTCTTATTACATGGTAATCATCTACCTGGAATTGGGTTTTAAGCGAATAACCACTGGCAGAAGCCCAAATGTTGAGGGAACTCTTGTGGCAACAAGGCTTGCACACGCTGAACATGGTACGGTAGACTTGACAAAATTTCAAAAGTTTCCATATGGTTTTATGAATTACATTTAACTGCGCCGTAGCTTTTCTTGTAGTTGTGGAGGTATTTTCCGCAACCATACGAAATAGTACTTCCGCTACTTGTAGTGTTGCAATCGTGGTTGGCCTACCCGGAAGGTTGAAGTCTCTCATAAACGAACTCCAACAGTGTAATATGCATTCGCGTATACGTCTTATTACATGGTAATCGTCTACCTGAAATTGGGTTTTAAGCGAATAACCACTGGCAAAAGCCCAAATGTCGAGGGAAATCTTGTGGCAACAAGGCTTACACACGCTGAACATGGTACGGGTAGAATTGGTAAGATTTCAAAATTTTCCATATGGTTTTATGGATTACATTTAACTGCGCCGTAACTTTTCTTCTAATTGTAGAGGGATTTTCCGCAACTAGACGAAGTAGTACTTCGCCTACGTGTAGTGTTGTAATCGTCGTTGGTCTACCGGGAAGGTTGGGGTCTCTCATAAACGAACCCCAGTAGTAAAATATGCATTCGCGTATACGCCTTATTACATGATAATAGTCTACCTGGAATTGAGTTTTAAGCGAATAACCACTGCCAGAAGCCCAAATGTTGAGGCAAATCTTGTGGCAACGGGGCTTGCACACGCTGAATGCGGTACGGGTAGAGTTGGTAAAATTTCAAAATTTTCCATATGGTTTAATGGTTACACTTAACTGCACCGCCACTTTTCTTGTAGTTTTGCATGGATTTTCCGCAACTACACGAAGTAGTATTTCCTCTACTTGTAGGGTTGTGATCGTGGTTGGTCTACCGGGAAGTTTGGCGTTTATCACATAGTAATCGTCTATCTGGGAACATTTTGCGGTATATTCGCCCTTCCTCCAGTGCATTTCCGCCCGCCATAACAGTAATGCAAATCAGCTTTTACGGAGTTTGTAAACTCGGCCATGTTTAAAAAGATAATATTCACAAACTACAATATAACAAAGATGATCACTATTGCAAGTATAATTTCAGTGTTTTGTAATTCAGATTTTCAAATGTTCGCACGATTTCGTTTTCAAATGGGTTTAACACAATTATACATTTTTGGAAATATTCAGTACCCTGCATTTTGAAAATACAGCATTATACGGAAAATTTTGCACTAACCTGTTTCAACCAATCAGAAGCCTTTATTTTGAACTGTTACCATGGCAACGCAAGTGTTTTTGGGAAATTCTTTTCAGCTTGGGTAGAACCCTGGAGTAAATTATAGTGGAAATTTTTTGACGTAATAATTACTGTCACTTGATTAATACTTACATTAAGTACACGTAACCAGTTTTCACATATTCATTTTTTAAACTTAGAAATACATAACAAAACAATTTTTGCGTTTACCTACATTATAAATTATTAAATTATTATTATTATTTTTATATAATATGTCAATATATAAATTAAATTGCAAAAACGTGCAAAATTTTCTTACCGAATGCCACTCGACGTTAAATTAAAATCCGGAAATTTGTTCTCGGTTATGAATATTTTAAGAAAATTATTTTCAAAAATTTTCAAAATATTCATAACCTCGAAAAAATTTCCGGAAATAATTTAACCTCTAGTGGTATTACAAGTGAAAATTTTTATTGTTAATTGTTGTCGTAAAATCGGTTAAAAAATCATCCCTTAAGTTTTCGACATGGCTTAGAAACCACCCTGTATATACAATACGAAGAAAAATTATTATACATAGGTACGCCATCTGAATAAAACTGAACTGTTTTGATACTTTCGGTTATAAAAGGTGTATACATACAAACACATGTGAATATACATAGAATAGCACTATTACAATTGTTCTGCTTCGACTAATGAAATCCAGTGTCAAATTAATTTGTTTTTATTGCCGAGACTTGCCTTATTCAAACACGCACACACTTTGTCATTTCTAGAACTCTAAACGCAATCCTTACCATCAATATCGACTTCTTGTAACATCTGCTGAAGCTCTTCTGACCTAGCAAATTGTCCAAGCGACCGCATGACTCTTCCCAGTTCCTCTTTGGTAATGCTTCCGTCTCCATCTTTATCAAAAAGGCGGAAGGCTTCTCGAAACTCTGAAAAGAATATATTAGTGAAGACGTACTTTGAATTCTACAGTAATTGCAAAGATACCCTTCATTTGGCTTTTAGATACTTCCGGATGTCTACTAGAGAGCTTTAAATTCCTTTCTCTGGGAAGTATTTCAATTGGAGCCGACTCTTTGCGTTCTACAGTTTCGGTAGATGATATTTGTGGAGTTCCATTGTCTATCACTTGAACGATTGTTCCTTCGTGTTCGGGGCTTGGATTCCCGGTTTGTCTTGTCTGTAAAAATTGACAAAAATGTCAAGTTAAGTCAAGTAATTTGTCTTTGCTGTTATACATATATGTTAAGCTGATGGCTGTATTAATAACACTTCAGATTGTATTTTCACAAACATCTTATAAGAAAAGATATGATTAGTGATAGAAGATATTAAATAAATCGCACAAGCGGTTTGCTAGCTTAAGGGCCGCAATGCGTTGAAACTTCGGTTTGTTCAATTTAGAAATTAGCTTTTATGCATAAAACTCTACTTATTTCACTACTGAACTCGACACCGAAGTTAAGAAGATGCAGTTATACAATCTTCTTTCTAATCATTCATAGAGCAGCGTATCCAAACCTGTAGGTTTCGCGGCCACCTTTTTAAATATGTTGCGATACACGTCCCTCGTTCTAACAAAACGGAATCTCAAACTTTCGCGAACGCTGTAGAATGGTCCAGATATTGTGACAATGGAGACAGAACGTATAAATCCATGATGCATGTTCGGTTAGGTTAGTTTAATAGTAAGCGTAGATGCGAACAGTTGCAATTTCGTTTTTGTTTTGTTGCACCTGAGCGGTTTAAAGTTTGTACAAATATTTTTCAAGTATGTAAAAATATTTAATCGGGTGTAAACGTAGTTTGGAGCGTGCAAGTACAAATGCGTCTGCAGATAAAGAAGTTGCCAACAATCCCAAAGCAAAAACTAAGAAATATTGGGACGAGTATTTGAAATTTGGTTTTATTAATACAATCGTTAATGGTAGATAAAGACCGACCACAGTCATGAAAATAAATATCGCGATTTCCTTGTGAAGAACCAGTATCAAATAATATTATACATAGGCCCATTGATATGTCAGAGGATAATGCATCTATAAGCGAGGACTTCCTTTTCTGCAAAAAAATTCAGAAAATATCTGCAGGTACGGTTCTATTTCATATGAATGATAATTATACAGTAAATTTTGGCCTGGAGTGGAAAAATGTGTTGTAGTTGATACTTATGGGGCAGAAAAATATGATGGTCTACAAGCACTTCTATGCAAAAATAATACAAATGCCACTTGACACCTTTGCAGGATACACAGGGAATCATTCGCTTCGAAGAAAATTAGCCCAGGATTTCATTTGGTATTATCCATCGTAATTTTTGTTGTAAAGTACTATTTTCTTCGATGTACGATCATATGGGCGCTGACCATTCAGCACCATTGTTTCATTGCGAATCTCGGTGGATATCACGTGGAAAAGTTATACAACGGTTCTTTGAGCTTAGACAAGAAATATATGCGATTTTGAACGACGACAATCACAAAAATGTGGACAATTTTGTTAACCAATTGTTCACAATGAAATTGTCTTATTTAACTGACAATATTGAAAAATTAATATTTTAAATACCCAGTTGCAAGGAAATAATATATTACAACTATCATATAAAATTAACGGCTTTTCGCGAAAATTAGAACTTCGGTCAAACAAGATAAACAGTGAAGATACAGAAATGTTTATTAATTTAAAAACATTTATTAACAATAACAAACCAAGCCATACAAATGTATGTGCCATTTTTACATGCAATGAACATCAATTAAAAACGTTATCTAAAACTTTTAAATGTTGCTTCTTTAAAAACGATAGTCTTCTAACCAAATACGAGTGGATAACAAACCCGTTTGAAGTTACACCTACAAATTTATCGTTGGATGAAGAGGAATAATTCATTGATTTAATATCAAGTATAGTCAATAACTCGAATGGAGTGAAACTACAACAAATTATGACAACGCATAACATACAAATCACAGCACCAACGAGTCCTACTTACTACCCTTATAGAAGGGATCATCAGCCGGACATATTGGATGTTATAATTCACAAAAACTTTAGCAAACCCATACAGCAAGAAGTATTAGAAGAGATAAACTCGGACCACATACCAGTGGTACTACAGTTTAAAAATACACCATTCCATTTTTCCAAACTTCCAACAATAATAAATGGATTTGTAGACTGGAAACTATTCAAAAGTAAGATTAATGCCGATCTTACCTACTTCATAACTAGAACTATGACTAACATAAGTCAAGCTATTGAAACTTTCAATACTACTGTAGAGAGAAGCATAAAATCAGTAACATTCAAACATTACCCAAAACGCAGAACTAATTTCGCTATCCCTCCTTCCAGCATACTAGACTTAATTGTTGAAAAACACAAAGTTAGAAGACAATGGCAAAGGATGAGGGACCCAAATTTAAAAGTGCTACTTAATCAACTACAGCGAAGAATAAAATGGCAACTGGATACTTGTTATGTTCATTTGATCGTGCCACTTCATCTGAATTAAACTCGTATTTTAATTGCCGCTCCATAGGAATCAAATTTCTATTTTAATTGCCATTTTTATGTTGATTACTATTTTCATTATTTTCAAAAATTTAATTTATGGGAGGCCACTTTCGAAACTTAATCTAACGTTTGCCATATTTATCAACGGCGACCAAAAACATTTCCTAAAAATCCTTTCTTCAACAGCGCCAGATATATTGTTTCTCGGAAGTCGCAGGTGTTATTTTTTTTCAGAACAAATTAGGCCTGTGTGAATGTTTGACGGCGAGGAGAAATGCTGTAGGCGCTAGACTTTGCGAATAGACGGACGTATTTTTCGTATTTTTGCCTTAGGCAAAAGAATCTCGACTAAGTCGGATTAGATATATAAATATTAGCAGAGTGTTAGCTTTGGTACATGGACGATCCAGTGTAATTGTTCTCTCGATTTATATCGGATACAAGCGAATTAAACCCGTGGAAGTGTACTTCTTGGAGCTGTCTTTTCTTAATCGTCTGAACCCCGTTGGAAGCAATCTAATCTCCAGGGGCGCAGCAGCGAATATTTTGGTCCAAAGTTTCCCGAAGAACGTCGTCTACCCTTTTTTTTTCCGAACCTGAAAACACCCCAGTCTGTGCCTGCAGATTTTTCCTGCATCTTGAAAACGCCCCAAAATTGTGCCTGCCTCTCTCTACTCCATTCATCGAAGGCCAAGGTAAAATAACCAGTTTTTGTGTTGTGGAAAAAAACCTTTTACGCGGTTAACTTTCAAAATTTAAGTGATTGAACCATTTTTTTTTATGCGACAAAAAGCGACCTTCAGTCGTCGATTGTCATTTTCTTTTCCCATTAATTGTGAAAAGTAATTATGCATTATGCACTTGCTGTTTCATTAAACAGCCTCAGATATCGATAATTCGTTTTGTTAAAAAATTTCTAAACGTCAACGTCTTCTAGAAATGCCTGTTGAGATTTTCCAGATATCTTGGTGTCGAATATACTTAAACCCAAAAATGACATCCATATTTAGCAGTTAAGCAAGCGCCGACATACGTTAACGGAATTACATCAAAAGCAAGCATTTTTCGGAACGTTCATTTGAACTACTTTCTCTTAAAAGCCCTTAGATTTTAACCTCTGAAGGTAATCAGAAATGCACAGAAAACTATAAACTTATTTTTTACGATATTCTGCGTTACCTACTACATACATACATAAATAATTACTAGCGATAACAAAAAAGGAAACCTACAAACTTTAGTGTATTGTAGGTATATTAATTTTTTTCGTTTTTATTAGCACGTCATTCCGATAAATCTATTTTAAAACACATCCTTCATTTGATTAACCTAAAGAAGCCATTAACCAACAAGGCAATTGAGCATAAAATAAGTTACAATGAGAAAATACAGCAACATTCTACTTTCCTTTTTCCTCTTTCACTGCGTCGTTTCTAAGGAACCTACAGCACGAAATTATTTCTAGAATCAAATTTTACGAGGGTAAAAATATAGTGCTGTTCAGCCTTCCGAAAAACAAAATTGTTGCAGCTAGAATAAGCAACCCATTATTCATTATGTACGCCTCGTGAACTGACTTAAAAGCAGAACGCTGCAAGCATAGGAAAATCTACTACGAAGTAAATATTATTATGCGTAAGCGGTTTAACACACGAATTTTGTAAGCATTACATGTATTGAACCATAACACTATATGAAATATACTCAATTTTAATCAAGCTAGCGGATTAGCGTAGGTGGACATATAAAATTTTTAAATGTGGTTACAGGTTTATAAAAGCAATCAACATTACAAAACGATTCTATTATTATATAGGGTGTCCCCAAATTGCCTTAAAAGCTTCAGGTAAACTTTTCTACAACCGATATAGACCTCAAAATTGCAAACAGGAATTTCCTATCGCGCTTAGTTTCCTCATACAAGCCAGTTAAAGAATCTGAAACTTGTCAACACTGTTGAAGCTACTTAGAAAAAACTAAAACCACTTCCCGTGCACACGTTAAGCTGTAGGTCCTCTACGTCTGTGGTACTTTCAAATATGCAACACAGGCATAGAAGAGGAAATCGCTACGTGTCTTACGCGACAATGCACTCGAGAAGAAATCAATGCGTATCTATCTATTATAACTAAGTAAGGCACATTAAAATTGGCACGCACTGTTCAATCGCCCAAATAGATGATTACAAATAAACTTTTAACAATTCGCTTACATTTATGAGTTTCAATTTCCCATAATATTATATAGTTTGGCGATTCTTAATATTAACATAGATACGTATTTATCTGTCTGCGCAATAAGAAACCGTATGTTATACTTTGCAAAGAGAACAATGAAACAAATAGCACAGCTTCAACAATTTGTCTGATTTTATTTTAAATAAAGCATTTTGCTGAGTGGGCTTCAAGCCCCTTAAGTTCCAAATAACAATTGAAAATTACTTCAAAACCTTTTCTGCTAAAACTACTTTCTCATATACGACATACAGAATTGCCCTTTAAATACATACAGAATTGGTTTTCAGGTACCTGCTAATATTTATGCATGAGCCTATGAAAGCCGTTGGAATATGGGATTGGAACAATGCCAAAACCTACTGAACTCTAAGTTAGATACGTTCACCAAAATCATTTATTGGTACTGCATAACGCACTCTATCACATCCCAAAATGTGCTTCCCAGCTACATGTCTGTATAATGTCTGAACAGCTTCCAAAATCATTATCCTGGAACAAAGTATGTGTTATGTTCGTTTGATTTTGCCGCTTCTTACGGATTAAAGTCTTATTTTATTGGCTGCTCTGTAACCCATTACTATCTTATTATTTCCCGAATACAGTTTAGTGGACCATTTTTTTGTTATACTAGAGGAATGCCGATGAATATTTTGTCTACGCGCTTGACCGTGAACGTTTACTGGAAATTTCCTGCCCTTGAGGTAGCCCTACGTGTTAACTGTTCTAGAATTCTTTCAACGTATTTCGTCATATGGTGAAATACTTCCAGCCACTTGATATTTGCGCTCGTTCTTTCGGTAGTCGACTTAAGATCTCCTTTCGACCCGGTTGCTTGCTAAGACCTCAGCGCTGACAACAAGTACTGCAAAGGCGGTTTGGGTGCCAGTGGGTGCCGATTGCGTAAATTTTTGTATCGCTGTTATCACCGTGGGGTGAACAAGTGTCGGATTTAGGAAACATTAACCCTTGGAAGTCAATTCATTGCGAATTTGCTAATCGCTTTTGGCGGATTAATATCGAACCCCTTATTGTAAAGTGTAATTAATTTTTGTAAACTCGAACGTCACTGGCTGCGTAGATCTGTTTGTTTAGTAAAGTAAATATCGTAAGCCAGTGGCGGCGAGCCCTTGTGTTTGGACGTCCCATACTTGTGTTCAACTACAATTATTACCGTTTTCATAGTATTTTTTTGTACTATATGTGTTACCAATTTCAAGCAATAGAATTATATTTGTTTTAAAATTCACCATATCTTTTATTTCTATGTATTTTTATTGAAGTGTGCATGAGCTTTGTAAACTCTATATGCAGGAGGAGGCACAATAAAGGTGAGTTCGATTTCCGTAAGCTGCTGGTTTCTCGGCCCTCCTACGAGAACCTGCATTCAGCTGTAACCTGGAGGGTAGCGCTCATTAATTTCGACTTGCCATGAATACTACTACGTGAGATTTCCTTCCTTTAAGCGTTTCTCGTGAACCACCCATACTCCTCTGAGCTAAGTCGAAGGCACTTTCATCTTACCTGCTGGGGTGCGACAAAAAAGCTCGATCGGCCCATAACATATGGTATTTGAAACCAATTGGATTACAAAGTATAATCGCTGCTTGCCAAAACACCTAAACAATCTCTACGAAATTATTAATAATTATTTAACCCCCAGTTTCAATGAAATAAGGTTAATAG
Organism: Limonius californicus; assembly: GCA_014611495.1. Classification (NCBI taxonomy): domain Eukaryota; kingdom Metazoa; phylum Arthropoda; class Insecta; order Coleoptera; family Elateridae; genus Limonius; species Limonius californicus. The sequence continues at coordinate 21,780 of JABXWE010037197.1, forward strand.
TAAAATCTGTCAGTATTTGAAAAAAACTGTAAAAATGAAAAAACTTTGTAATTGTGATAAGTACAAAGTGTTATGGATACTTAAATTATGGAGACAAGTGTTTGAATGTTTGGTAGATTTATTTCATTATTTTAATTTGCAAGTAGCGCCACCTTTTGGTTATCCTTTGATTTTGCCGCTTCATTTGAATTAAAGTTTTATTTTAATTGCCGCTCTTAGGTCGATTACTATTTTATTATTTTCAAAGATTAATTTATGGGCGGTCACTTTTGCGAAGCTTCCGAAAGGGAGACGCTTGTCGTGCATGTTTAGTCTCTAGCGCCGACCGAAAACAGTTCTTAGAATCCTTTTGTCTGCCGAATGACCCTGGAAATTCTACGCTTCCCGGAAGTTCCACGTGCCAGATTTTGTTCTAAAATTCTTGCACCATATTTCGTCATATGATGAAATATTCCAGCTGTTGGAGATTCGCGTTGCGTTTTCTCGGCAGTCGATTTAACATCTTCGTTCGACCCGGTTGCCTGTTAAAACCTCGACGCCGACAATAAGACAAAGCAAAAAGTCAGCGTAAGCTTCTGAGGGTGAACGCGCGTGGTTTTTGGTGTCCGAGTTTTACGGCAGCGCCTCTGCTAAATTAAGATACCGTATCGCTTCTTTCTTGCCTGGAGCGGAAAAATTCTCCTTTTGTGTCGGATTAAAAATATTAGCAGAGTGTCAGCTTTTTGCAAAGACAATTCAGTGAAATTGTTTTCTCGACTTGTGTCGGATTAAAGCCTTCAACCTCGTGACTCCCTCCACTAAGCCGTTGCAAGTAATAATCCCGTACGGCGGCAGAGATTTTGGCTCCTGAAGTTCCCGTCTTTTTTCTTAGAAGAAAGTCTGAGCCCGTTACATTGTCTCCATCGCGATCCAGTATTCAGGGGCTTGCCTACGATTTTTGCCTGTTTCTTCAGGACCTAGGAACAGCGCAAATTGTGCCTCTCTCTACTCCCTACCGAAAAAAACTAAGGTAAAACTTGCCAATGTACTATACAGTGATCGTTTTCCCCTGTTTACCAGTGTTTCCTTGATAGCTAAGAAATAGAACAGTTTAATTCCGTTGTAATATTAAAAGTGAGGCAACATTCAGTTGCCCAGCGTTTCATTATTCGTTAAGGTTAAAGTTTAATTAATTCTGTAAACTCGGACGTCGCTGGCTGCGTAAATCTGTTCATTAAAGTAAATATCGCCAGATGCAACGAGCTCTTCGGTTTGAACGTTCCAACACTTCTGCGTTTAGCCCATCTTTTTGTTCTGGCTGGTTCAAAATTGTAATATTTGTGTGCTATATTTTATTCAACAGAGTTGGATGCAGTTAAAATGTAGTACGATCTTTTATTCTGGTGTATTTTATTGTGTTGCTGAACTTTGCAAGCTTTACATACAGGAGGAGGCACAATAAAGATGAGTCCGATTGCCGTAAGCTGCTGGCTTCTCGGCCTTTCACGAGAACCTGCAATCAGCTGTGATTTGGAAGGTGGCGCCTACTAATTTTGACTCACTCGGTACACAACTATGTTCGGTTTCTTTCCGTTAAGCGTTTCTCGTGAACCACCCCTTCTCCTATGAGCTAAACCGAAGCCCTTTCCACCTTTCCTGTTGCGGGTCGACGAAATAGCTCGTTTGATTCGCAACAAACTATTCCAAAACCTAGTACATCCATGATATATTATACTTAAAACACAGTTCCTAATGTTACTGTGTAACATTAGCTGTTATATTCTTTCCGAGTCAATGGTCTAATTTAAAGGTAGATCCTCTGGTCTAATTTAAAGGTAGATCCCCGTTAACACATAAAACCGATAAGGCGAGGCTTCAAAATGTGGGAGAGATGTAATTCCAAAACAGGATATAACATGAATATCTACGAAAACAAACATATAAAGTTGTAATCGGGACTTTAGTAAGCGATTAGTTCTGTCGCTAACATTTGCATATACTTGCTAAAAATTCTGATGTAGCTGTATATTTTGTTAAATCTTTACTTCTTTGAATCTAATAAATTAGGTGGGAGGAAAAATCGAAGGAATGTGGCAATACATATGGTTCTACTGCATTAATCCGAGTCCGAGTCCGACAAAATTCAGGCACTAGACCTCAACCTGAGAGTTACGCAAATTTAAAATTACCCGGTTACAGGCGTCCGAATCAGTGTAATTTACCAAAAGATAATTACTTTTGCTTTCTGCGGTACAATTCACGGTACGTCTGAAGAAAGGGAATATTCGGTTTCTCAAAAATCCAGAAAATATCGTTTAAAGTACCGATTTGGGAAATTTCATTGTATGACGTAATATTGAAAAATCTTCCAAAAGCAAGCGGTTTTGAGAGAAGCAACTGTAAAAACTCCACCACTACTACACTTAGGGACTGACTCAAGTTGTTCACCCCCCTGAAAGGCCAATATACCACTCCCTGAGACGATGCCGTTCATTGTGCAATCCTGTGAAATCAGTTTATAATTTTGTATGTTTTATTTGAAGAACTTTAGAGATATAAGAAAATAATACTGCGTGTACAAGGCCTTCTTGCAGTATCTATTTTTCAGGTATTATTAACTTAGATTTAATTGTTTTAGGGTTCACCGGTGCGTGACGCCTTGTTCAATATTAAGATTGTTCGTTTCAAACTGTGTTTGTTATTTTTTTTTCAATAATGTATATCTTTGTTCGTTACCAAATTAGAATCTTTTAACCACTTCCCGTGTATTCGGTCCGCTTCTTTAATTTAATTAAAGGTATTTTTAAACTCAACTCTTATTTTATTTTCACCTTTATAATAGATAAAAGTAATGTGAAGATCCCTGTAAGGGCTGCTGAGCGTGATTATTGCGTCCCTTTGTTTACGGGGCTAGTAAATTAACGTTTCCATTAGGAACAATTGCGTGAAGAGGTAAGTTCCATCACGCACAAGCTTCGGATTGGCCGTTCAAGGTAACGTGGAGCTTGAGCACTGCCGGATCTAGTGATATTCCCGTTGGCGCCTTCACTTATTACGACTTTATCCCGAACTTAATCAGATTAGCGCGATGTATTTTACAAACGGAACCCCTCCCCTCCTCTGAGCTAGGCTATGGCATGCCGTCGTTTATGTGACACAATTCCGTTTAAGCCCGTGGCATATAATTTGGTGCCCAACGTAGGGCCCTCTTGCTTTCTTGTAAAATACGTTTTTAATTTATCGCCCAATTTTTGGAGACTATTTTTTGTTCTCGCGCAAGCGTATTCCGTGAATATAACCCTTTAGAGATGGGGTACAAAATTATCGTTGAAGGCCTCCTGAAAGAGGAAACACAGTATGAATTAGCTATTAGGGGATGTAATGTTGATGCAAACGTGCACAGATTGAGATCTAGCTTACGCGCTGTATTCGCGAGTGAAGCCAAAGGCGAAGCGCCCATTAGGCCATCGTACCCTTTTGTCTTTAGGGATGATATACAAGCGGTTACGAAAGTAAAAGTAGAGAATTAACTCTTGACGGTAGCACCCAAGGTGTTACAACCAAATCCGATACCCTAGGTAACATACAACTTGCTGATCATACCGCGGTTTCAACAAACTCTATGACGATATTGTTAAACGTTTAGATACCGCTTATAAGAAAAACAAAATTGTTTATGGTTCTTCGTAGACGCCCCACACCTAACAGCATGAAGACTTGGATTAATTCTGCTGCTGAGTCGAGTTTAAAAAGGCATTTAATTAAATTAAAGAAGCGGACAGAATACACAGAAAATGGTTAAATGATTATTAAGTAACGAACAAAGATAAACATTATTGAAAAAAAAACAACAAACACAGTTTGAAACGAACAATCTTAATATTGAACAAGGGGTCACGCATAGGTGAACCCCAAAACAATTAAATCTAAGTTAATAATACCTGAAAAATAAATACTGCAAAAAGGCCTTGTACACGCAGTATTCTTTTCTTATATCTCTAAAGTTCTTCGAATAAAACATACAAAATTATAAATTGATTTCACAGGATTGCATAATGAACCGCGTCGTCTCAGGGGGCCTCTCCCGCTGAACTAAATGGAACAGCTGAAGCGTAAAAGGTTTTGAAAATTTACCTTTTTTAATGGAAAATCGGCCCTTCAAGGGGGTGTAAAACTTAAGTCAGTCCCTAAGTGTAGTGGGGCAGTTTTTACAGTTGCTTTTCTCAAAACCGCTTGCTTTTGGCAGATTTTTCAATATTGCGTCATACGATGAAATTTCCCAAATCGGTACTTTAAACGATATTTTCAGGATTTTCGGGAAACCGAATATTATCCCCCTTTTTCGGAGGTACCGTAAATGGTACTACACAAAGCGAAAGTAATTACCTATTGGTAAATTACACTGATTCGGACGCCCGAGGGTAATTTCAAATCTGCGTAACGTTCAGGTCGAGAGCTGGAACCTGACTTCCATCTTTATCCCCGCACCTAACAGTGTGAAGACTCGGATTAATGCTACGTTTGCAGATATCTAAATAACGTCGCGCATACATGGTACGTTCTATAAAAGTAAACATCGCGCGGTGCATTCAATAAAAGCGGCCAAACGTCACACAGTTCAAAATATGTATAATGTTTATATCTTTATAATTACATATTAATCTAAGACAAGATTTTAAAATTCCAAAGGTGTCGTTGACTTGGGATTTTATTGCTCTCCCGGTACTATTAGCAAAATGGGTCTTTTCTACATTTTTCCCTTCAGGTCATGCAATATTTGAATTAACTTTCCAGGACGATGAATTGGCCGCGGTGGTCCGATTAGTTGGTCGCCAAGGTCTCCATACGGCACACCATTAGACTTCTGTTTGCGGGGTGAATTGAAAAGTGAGGTGTACAAATCAAAAGTAGACAATCGAGGTGTGCTAATTCGTCGTATTGTAAATGCTGGTGCTTTCATGACCATTAATGTACAATCGAGACAGCAACAAGCACTGTCCGCATAGGAACCAGAAAATAAAGGTCCATGGAGCCATCTTGCAAAATTTATTGTAGTTTAAAATTTTACCTAGACGCTGTAATTCGAAATCAAATAAAATCGCATTTTAACTTTTTTTAGTTATATACTTACTAATGTGTAGAATATGCTTAAGTTTGGCACTTTCCTCCCGACTCACCCTGTAGAGTAATTGCTAAGTTAATGCTCTTTTCCCAAATAAATTTACTACACGTAAAGTTTTCTTTAATTTTAGTTAAATTTATAATCATATTTATGTGAAATATGTAATGTAGACAAGCGTGCAACTTATTATATTTAATATCAAAATTGATCTAGAATTTTTATAAATCTAAATACACTGTTTATAATCCAAGATAATCTAAAACATTATACGTTTATGTATTTAATGGTATTATTGTTATTAGTTAATTTAACGTATCATTACCTCACCGAAACTAAACAGTAGAAGCTAATCAAATGATTTTTAATAATGGTCACGGAATATCGAATGTTTATGTTCAATTTTCAATTCATAACAGATTGACAGGAGACTGTTCCTTCCCGCAGGACTCGTATTTGAACTGATTAAAATCCCCAGAATATGCCAAAACATTGATTGTCAGAATTTCTGTTGAATACTGGAGTAAGTAGTAAATGATCTGCACGCAATGCTGGGTTGTGCCTCGTCGTTAAGCACAATTCGGTATTCAAATTTTGTGAATAATTTGATACATCTACTTCAGCAGCTTCGTTGCATATGGCAGATAATTGGCACTCTACTGTATTGTGAACAAGATCTGTTCAGATGGCTCAGTGATCATTTTGCAGTACTTAACGTAGAAGGATTAAATTCAAAACATGTGCGGGGGAAAACAGACAAAGCGAAAATGCGAAATATGCCGATGATGTCATTTTCTTGAAGTTAACTCGTGTTGTAACTTATTAATACGTCCATAATTTTATTAATAATGATAAAAACGTCACAATAAAAATGATGTATTATAAGGTAATCGGGCAATGGTAGATTTTCCGTAATTTTCCTAAGAGTAAAAATAGTTTCTGCAATACATTTCAGCAATCGTCCACTACACTTCTTTATGATGAAGCTTCCAATCACATGAATCTATTATACACACCGATTTAAGATTTCTTAATATTTCTATGGTCAACGGCAGCATCTGGACATTCAACACGATATTCTTCCAAGCGCTATTCTTCAGGATATGTTCGATTTTCGTTAATCTTGTTTGGATTACGAAAACAATGCCTCAATTAAGACACTTTTGTCTAACGTGTGTGTCATTTTCTTATAGTTATACTTTGTAATACTTCCATATCAATTCTCAATTCTTGCATGTTACAGAAAAATTTGGATGAATCCCGAGAATTGCTAATGCAACATTTGACAGTTGGTTGTCAAATGTCACAACTTACTGAGCCAGTGAAACTTAACAATATTAACCAGTCGCCTATTTGAATCCATTTTTCAATACTCGTTTTAAACAAGGCGTGCTATAATCAGTTTGAGGTTGAAAAGAAAATATTAAAGCAAAACAATTTATACACTATTTTAGCCAAGTGCGAAAAAAGAGAATTTCGTGTCGCTATAGTAACTCCACTAAATTAAATGAACTGAAGTACCAGAAAAAAGCTCAGTGACCATTAATAATTACATAGCATTTGCATTATTTAAGTACATCTAAAATATTTAACCACATTTCGGGAGCCCGAAAGTTTCAGAAGCAAGCCTTTGTTATAGTAGCAGCCTGAGATTTCATGAATATTTAATCAAGTTGCTAATCCAACAAGAAGTTTCAACTTGAATATGAGGAAAACCCTGCTTTGGGTATTTATATACCATATCATAAAGTAAATGTGTTTACTACCTCTATTAACTAAAAGTACTCCACGTTCCAACAATTGGTCAAGGAAGAAGAAGAAGAAGAAGCAAGATTTAACTGCAAAGTTATTAAATGCAAGAATCTACTTACAACATAAAATTTTCTTCTCACACATAAACATAAGATGTAAGACCTGAAAGATTTGGACATGCTGCGCTCGTGATCTTCTGTAAACTGAGGTAAAATAAAATAATTAAAATAATAGCAACAACAGTGTAAAAATAAAGAAAACCAACGACAAATATTAAATTAACATCACAAAATAAAGTTTTGTGTTCTGATTTGATGCGTATATTTGCATTTAAAGAATCAATGTAAATCTCGAATGGTAGCTAACGCATAGAATTAAATCAAAAATGTCTGAACACGAGTAACAGATTTCATTCAATTGAGCAACTGCCTGTATCAGTTTTGTATTAGCAGTACGTTTGTTATGATGCATTTTTTGACAAATTATGAAAACAGTGTTAAATCTTAGAATCTTTGTTGATGAAAATACCATAACAATGAGATCAGCGTTGTCATTAAAGCTACTACGACGAACGATACTCATCAATTGAATTCAAAATTGACTGCCACATTTTTCAACTATTTTAGTTAATGATATTACTAACTCTCACTTTAACTAATAAATAAACTGTTGAAAGATGTGAGTTATGCACTTCGTGTATATGCGTAAGTGCTAATTAATAATAAACGTTTATTGTTGCGAGTAAATCCCAACGCAACGGAATTGTTCCAATAATGCAAATTAGCAGTAGACTGCATTCCAATAATACAACCGTTTAGTTTAAATCTACTTTTATCATTTACAATGAAAACTAGTCGTTCGAACTGTATAGATATGTAAACAAAACTATCTATAAGATTTGAATTTTAGGACTGTTTTCCAAAACAGGAAATCTATTATAATTCTGGTATTTCAATACAGTGAAGCAATGAATTTTGTATTACCGGCGAACTTTTCTATTTCAAACTTCTGTATAGCAAATTTCCCTATTTAACGAATTTTCTTCAAGGGTCGTGGCAATAAGTGCACTTTTAATGTTACTTTGACCCCTTATATCAAACTTCATATTTCTTTCTCAAGAATATTTTCTAATCTAAAAATTCAAAAACTGGCGAATTTTTTCTATTAGATATAACAAAGTTGTATTGTATATTTTAATGTCAGATACTTTAAGCCTTTGCCGGATGTCACGCCTTTAATCTTTACTACATTCAAAAATTGGTTTATTTACAAAACAACCTCGCAACTCCGCCACTGCTTAGGTAGAAAATTAACAAATTGACAGATGCTAGTATCCCAGAAACCCAATCGAAGAAGGAGTAGGTTCAAAACAATTAATTAATTAATAGGCGCCACCGATTTATAATTTTCTAGCATCGTCCGAGGTGGTAAATGAGAAGTCGAACCCCAAAATAGATAATCACCTACTTTTATATCTTCCTATCTGTCCTTTACGTAGACTTAAATCCAAATAATTCGTCGTAAAATAAAAGACAAGTTGCAACCAAATCTCTGTTTACTTAATAAAACAACAAAACCCAATCACAGTTCTAATATTTCTATGCAAGAACAATGATTTAAAATAAATTAGTAGTCCCAATTGTTACTAAAACGGAATATAACTAAACTTAAATGGGAAACACTCAAACCATTTTTCAGACTTTTATTGCGCTACACAACTATATACTAGAGATTTTTAGCGCATTCCGTAACTTCGAAGGCCTTCGCGTCACGAATTCATGCGTGATCAAACGATCGACAACTATCGTCAAGGCGTGAACTCTTACAAACGCAGTATCAACCCACTATTGGAGTACCCTGTATATCTGCTTTACGTAAAATTGGAATATGGAATATTACAATAGTATTTCATATGTACACATATCCTCAATTAAAGCCCCAATGACACAATTCTGTGACCCCTATTAATTAATAAATTAGTTCTTAAATAACAATAAAGAAATCGTAAACAACAAGACAAGGTTATACAGTTTTTAAAATGCACTTCCCTTGATCAAGATGTGGCTGCAATCAGATCGACCGTACACCAGACTCCCTATCTATAGACCCAGGCGTCCACTCGGTTCGGGAAAAACCTTCCCAAGGTTACTCGACGATGACAGCGTATCAATTTGAACAATACGTATAAATGTAGAGTATTTCTACTGCGTCGCCTTAATTTCTGGAAGTCCAGCTGTACGAATTTTGCCCAAATTAAATTTATCGGAGATTAGAATTAAGGTTCGGGAAATTAAGACAAGACAAAAATTTTCTGATCATAACCAACTCACCAGTAGATGGGCACTGGCCTATCACCAAAAATATGTTCTTAACCGGAGTAAATTGTATATTGGAAATAAATTCCTGGAGATTTGCTTCCCTACAACTATGGGAAATGCTCCTGTGTAGTGACTCTCAAAGCGGAAAACTAATTCCCAATCGACAAACGATTTCAATAAATAATTCACTATTCACAATATACTTCTGGTAAGGTTGACAATGCTTAACCCACTGACTTAATTACGAAACTGTCTTTAGAATGTCCTTCCCCCCCCCCGAACTTTTGAAACTCCAAAACGCCTTGCGTCGACTTGACAGGAAAGGTAACTTCGAAATATTAAAAATTCCTATAAGCATGAGAATAACTAAAAATGTATAAAGGGTTTACTTCTTTTAGGCGCGGAAATCGTTACACGAAATCTGAAACTCACTTTACAACCGTCATCCGGGATTTTTTAACACTTCCTGCGTTCCCTATAGTCATGAGTCAATACGCGTAGATTTGTGTAATCAGCTCTTCGGGTTTACACCGCGTCATCGTGGAATTGAATGATGAATCATTACTATTTGGTAATACTACTTGCAACAGTTAGCGAAACGTCAACATAACTTCGTTAGACACAAACCACGGAAACTACACTCACGTAGATTTGTATTTAAGCTTATACATTTCACAAATTTAGTGTGCAGTTGTATTTGCATTCTTGCATAGTGTACTCGTATCACAAAGATCGTAAAATAGCAAAACGAAGCAGAAATTGCTTAGCTGTTTCTAGAAAGTTGCAGCTCACAGAGCGTTTTGGTATATCGCTGAACACCCAATATATAATTTAAAAAATCATAACTGCATCATTAGGACCTAAAGTTACGTAATATCGTTTTCAATGTAGAGTTCTTTGACCAGTGATAGAACAGGATATCAAATCGCGTACTGTTTGCGCAGTTTTATAATTCTGTTTCTCCGGTAATTAGACTGTGGTTATTTTAAATGTCAGAAATAGTATTTATGTATTCGTTGTTCGAAATTGCCTTGCCATTGCATTGCCGGTGAAGATGATACATCATTATTATGTTTACGTTACATAAACTTGTACTCTAACTGTGTAAATACGCTTTTGCGGAAAAAAATAAAGGTAGACCTTGAGATAAAATTAGAACAGTATCAGTTATTGTCGTGTACCTATGTGAGTCAGAAGTAGTAAACCAAGTTTACTATTTACTTGTAGTACAAATAATAGACTATATTTCCTGGTATTAATGACTAAATAAATAAAAAAGTGTTTGTTTTTGGTTTGATTTTAAATTACATTAAACGTCTAAATTATACCATATTTACTACAAGTACGTTCTATGATATTTTCGTGTTGCTATTACTTCTAATAAATAAATTTAACAAGCACAACAGGAGTCGCTACTTCCTCGTCGTGTAATATATGATACGTTAAACCAGTCGTGCATTTTAATTTTCCAAAACTACATAATATTAGTGATCAGCAAATATAATATTTAGACTGTAGTAATTATTATTTGCAACTTCATACTATTTCTTTTTAATATTGGTGCTTTTTTCTATTGCTGTTTTTGAAGCATAGATAGAAACAACTTTCGAATTTAAATTTAGAAGAAATAAATGCTTAGCTTACTTAAATTAAATATGAGTCGTGAAATTAGGGTCTGTAATTTTCACACTGATTTGCTTGTCACCGGAACGAGCTGTGACCTGCATCCGAAAAAACCTGTGACAGTCACCGTCACTAGCGGTAATTATGAAATTTCCTTCTACACACAACACTTAATAGTTATTATTTTTTAAAGCTGGCGGTTATCTCTTGTGATGTGTTACACACGAAAAAAAGTGAATGGAAACAGGTTTTCTCCTGATTCAGAAAATCTTATTTACAAAAGTATGTTTGTTGTTAAATTCCTAAGTTTCTAGAAGTTTACAATAAACGCATGCTCTGTAACACTTTTATT
>JABXWE010037201.1:0-12044 GCA_014611495.1 Limonius californicus
TTCTTTTTTCTTTGTTCTGTAGTGTTTCTATGTTCCATTTTCTTTTTAGACTTCTTTCCTCTCTGTTCTTTACTACTCTCAGTTTTACTTTCGCTATTACCAATTGGTGGTCCGTGTCTACACTTGTCCCTCTATGTCTATCGGTTCTTACATCTTGTATCATTTTTTGCTCCTTCTTTTTAATTATGATTCTTAGCATTAAGGTCTCCTGCTATTATTATTGTTTCGTATTTCGGTACTCTTTCACATACTTCTTCTAATTTTTCATAGAACTTGTCTTTTTCCGTTTCTGTTGCCACTTCTGTGGGTGCATATGTATTTATTATTGTAATGTTTGCTATGTTATTTTTTATTCGCAGATACGATATCCTACCATTTACTTTCTTAAATTCTATTATTCTTTTCTTTACCTCTCTATTTACCATAAACGCAGTTCCATTCTTTCCTTGTTTTTCTTCCCCTCCATACACCATTGTAAATTTTTCTTTCTCTATTCTTCCTTCTCATTTCCATCTTATTTCTTGTAGTGCCAATATTCCTATTTTGTATCTCTCCATCTCTTTCCCTATTTCTTCCATTTTCCCCATTTCTAGCATTGTTTTCACGTTCCATGTTCCAATTCTCATTTTCAGTTTCTCTTTGTTGTTCTTCTTTTTTATTTCTTTTTCTGTTTTCTTTTTGTCTTCCTGTTCTTTATTTCGTTGCTCTTTCTTGTTGCTGGTCGTCATTTGTGTTTCCGCCCCGCTCTCGTTTCCTGCTAGTTTTTTGACTCCTGTTGAGATTGTGTTGTCTTCGTAGTGTTCCTCAGGGTTTCATTTAAGCCCTCCTCATATCGTGGGTTCACTTTTTTGTTCTCCCTTTTTTCCTTTACATGTGGTGTTAGCATGGTCTGCGCCCAATTCTTTTTCTTTGCGACTGCTTCTTTGGGGGATTTATCGTCATCTGTGGATCTTTCTCTTTTCTTCCTTTCCTCCTTCTTCTCCTCTACAGTTTTTGTAATTCCTGTCTCTTCCTCTTCATTTCCCCCAAGTTCTTCCGCGTTCCATTCTTCTCCATTTATTATCAGCCTGCATGTGGGGTATCAATTTTTTCCTGGTCTCCCTGGTTTTTTTGTCTAGATCTTCGTTTACCCCAATTCTTGTTCCCTTTAATCCAGCTCGGTTTCTTAATAACTCTGTTTGAGTTTTCTTGTGAGGCCTACTTTTATTGGTCTGCTTACATTTACTTTCCGGGTTCCTATTCTGTTTATTGGGTCCATTTCATAATCTTCCACTGTTACACCTGTTTTTTTACTACTTCTTTCAGGAATTTCTTTTTCAGCATACTTGTGTTCTCTTCCTCTTCTGGGATGACAATAATTATTATATTCCTTTTCCTTGCTTCCCTCTCTAGTATTTCTATTCTTGTCTCTTTTTGTTTTGTCCTTTCCTTTAGGGCTTTTATTTTTTCCGCTTGTTGTTTGGAGCTCGTGTTTGTTTCGTCCATTTTCCTTTCCATTGATATCAGTTGTTTCATAATGTCCGCCAATGTTGTATCGTTGTTTTCCGCCATGTTGCGTGCTTTTAATTGTAATTGCGCTTCGTATTTTTATGTCTCTTCACTCGTTTAAAATTTCGAAATTCGCGGGTTTTGGTTCTCGTGGCTTTTCACTCGTGAGTTTGAGATTTTTAAACTTGCGCGGGTATTATTTCCTTACGTCGGTGTTCCTGCTTGTGCGTTCACGCGCTGCCCTTCCCGCGCAAGGCAGTTCCGCTTTTACGTTATCGTGCACTTTGTTTCCCCGTACTCGCTTACTGTTTATTAAAAAAGAAGAGAGTATGAAAAAGAATTAAAGAAGCAGCTAAACAAAGAGAAGGAAAATGACAATATAGAAACAACATGGGAGAACATAAAAAATAAGATACAGTTAAAAGAGGATCGATTAAAAGAGATGCGAGGAAAATGGGGATACCTACAAAACTGATAAGATTAATAGACATGACTATGGAAAGATCGAAAGCAGAAGTACTAACACATGAAGGATTAACAGAAAAAATAGAAATATGTGAAGGAGTACGACAGGGAGATGGATTATCGGCAACACTGTTTAATATCGCAATAGAAGGAATAATGAAAGAATGCGAAATTAACAGAACAATAATAGAGAAATCGATACAAGTGGTAGCATATGCCGATTACATAGCACTGATAACAAGGGATAGGAAAAGTTTGGAAGACTCATTGGAGATGATAAGTAAAGAAGCAAAAGAAAGAGGTTTAGAAATAAACCAAGAGAAAACCAAGTACATGAAAATTACAAGAAAAAAGGAACTAGTTAACAACAGAGTAATAGCAATAGGAAACTATAATATAGAAGAAGTAGAAATTTATAAATACTTAGGGACAGTAACAAATAGAAAGAACAACGGAAGGGAAGAGATAGAACGGAAGATACAGTCGGGCTATAAAGCATACTACGGACACAAAATGATAAAGAATAACAAAAAGATAAATAAGAAGACGAAATTAAGAGTATACAGAACAGTGATAAGACCGGTGGTGACGTATGCGGCGGAAAATATGTGCCTCACAGAAAGACACGAAGAGAAGGTGAATGTTTTTGAGAGGAAAATAATAAGAAAGATATTTGGAGAAAAGAAGATAAACGAAGAACAATATAGGAGACTAACGAATAGAGAGGTGGAGGAAATATTAGAAAACGAGAATATAGTCAGAGTAATAAAATCCAAGAGAATAAGGTGGTACGGACATATAAATCGGATGAGTGAGGCGAAAGTAGGGAAAAAGATGATAAAGTCGAAGCCACAAAGGAGACCAACGGGGAGGCCAAAAGTACGCTGGGAAGAACAAGTAGTGGAAGACTTCAAAAGAATGAGAGTCACAGGATGGGGAAAGAAAATGAGAAACAGAAGAGAATGGAAAAAAATTGTGAGAAAAGCAGCAATACACGTCAACTTATAAGAGAAGGAAGGAAAACAGAGAGAAAAGAGAGCAGAAGTGTAGTGAAGTAGTGTGGTGTAGTGTAGTGGAGTGACGCACCACCAACACTGAAACAGTCAAAAGAGGCTCTAGGGGCGGCTTCAATTTCTACGGGAATGTATAGCCTTTAATAATAATTTACAATTTAGGCATTTTTGGTAACTATTATTTCTGTTTTCATTTAGTTATTATTCCTGGTAGTGTTACATTGATTTCTTCCATATTCAGTATAGTGAATTCCAAACAGAAAACTGTTATAAACTTTCATAATAAAAGCGTTTCTGTTAAACATTAAGTACATTTAATGGTTCATTATCAGAGGGGTAACATGCTAGCAACTTTGATTTACCTTTTACTTTTCGTAAAATAAATATGCTAAGAAAGGTAAAAGAGGTTCACAAAATGCCTTTTGAAAAACTCGTGAGTTATACTAATTAGGTATTATTACTGTGTATTATGTAATTATTTAAATATTTATTCATGATTATTAATTGCATACATAATTTTACTACTGTTTTGTGGAATAATTTATTGATGACGCCCTTCTTTCTGTTGCAGATGTGTTTACCTTCATTGTGATAAACATCCGAAGAGTGTAACAAGCAGCATAAAAGTCTAACCAACAAAAGACACTTCTTAAAATACAAATAAGCATGAACCAAGGTATGTGCATAATCGATGCATAAAACAATGGTTAAATCAACACACTCGTTTGAGGAACATATATATATCTAATCTGCATGAACAATAATAAGACTAAATACATAAAAAGAAATATTCAGAATTTCACGGAGTTAAGCGAGAAGAAAAGAAGATAAATTATTCAAAAAAACTGCTATGGCCTTTATTGTATGCAGAAAGATTTCTGAGTTGGATTCCATTGAACACTGTAAAAAGCGTACAGAAACAGCTTTTACTTGAAGCAGAAGGTATTACATAACCATCTGCTTTGTTGTTGAAATCCATCAGACAATGTTTTCAAGTAATCTATCGTGTAGTACAGTCTTATTAAGTTGATTTCCGTGATGAGCTATCTACAATAGCACTTAAACTACGGTTACAGTGAAAAGCAGAGAAGCACTGTTGATTAGCGAATCAGTGTATTCCATAATTAGTTGTCGAAAATGTCACAAAAAAGTACCTTTCCTTTTTGTTAGTTGCTTAAATCTCTTCTTTAGTTGTTCTTAGTTTCCTGTAGGAATGGTTAATATTTCGTCTGCCTTTACTGTAGCTACATAGTTTGGTGTTTTCTTTTTTTAATGTTGATTCCGGTGGTTTTCATATAGGGCTTTAATATGTCTCTTTAATAATGTACTGTAAGCAGGAATCAATTAGCATCAAACATCCTCTTCATCCAATCTTGATTCTTACGCTAAGTATGAATCCTGTCAACCTGAGCAGTAGGGTGGGTTCCGGTTGTATGCAGAAAAACAAAATTAAGTGATTTCTATCGAGCACAGCAAGAAAAGGGTGCCAGACGATATCTTTAGATCACATATAAAATTGTATTATAATCCAATATCATCTTCTGCCTCTGGATTGACTTTGAAAATAGCAAAATTTGCAAAAAAAAAACTTTTTATAAATCGTTACAGCAAGGTGAAAAAAGTTTAGAAATATGTATTTATGAAACAAAACAAAATTTTATAAGTAATATTTATTTATTACAAGAAAGGAGTTGCAAAAAAGACATTATAATTGAATCAGTTATTGCTGAAACAACCAGGTTTACCAATTAACATTTATTTAAAAAAATACAAATTATGGGAACACAATATTAGAAAAATAATTACTTTTTCTTTCTAGTTCCATGATTTTCAATTATGTCCTGATATAGAAATTGATGTTTTTCTGGCACCCACTTTAACCCATCTTTTACCACTAGTAGAATAAACCAAAAAAAAATATTTTTTTTCAGTAAGGTAAGGTGGGGCAAGTGCTGCCCAAAAATTTCAAAGTTGAACTTTATATAGGGATAAAACGTATGCAGTTAGGGTTTTCAAAATATTCAAATTTTTATTATGACTGCCCGTACGTTGTACTTAAGATGTACTGCTAATTTTGTATGTAACATTACACATTTTGTTGAAATTTATTTTTATTTGTTTTGTGGTTCTAGGCTGCACTTGTCCCACTTAAATGGGGCAAGTGCACACCAAGGCGTTTTTTTGTTCATGGACAGCATAATAAGCAGTCTGGGGCTAGTGCAAGATACCTCGATATATGTTGTTTGTAATTCTTTCAGTGAAAATGGTATATTTTATATAATTCATCACTTATAAACTTTCATCTACCTTTCTGGAGCAAGCAATCATACGGCAATAATACATTTATTTAAAGAATTTATTATCAAATAAGCTTTTATTTCAAAAAGAAGTTATAAAGATATTATATTTGTTCTAGAACATTAACTGGTGCATCAAATACATATATTTCCCGACCTCCAATAGTTACAACTTTCGGGACCTTTAACTTTTCTTCAATATCCGATAAGACAATTGAAGATTTGTCGTTTTCATCGAGACGAAATTCCTGGTTGTTTTTTCTTTTTCTTAAACACGTTACTTCAGCCTCATCATCGCAAAGGTTTGTTATAACGCAAACATGCTTATATATTTTTCTTTTCCCCATAAACTTTACCAGTAGGGTAAACTGTCCGACACTGAACCACTTTTTTTCTAAGTGAATATAACTTTTGAAGAACTTATGAAAAAATTCCGCAAAAATCATTAAAACTGCAATGTGGTGTTAGCTGTAAGACCATAATCCCTATTCTGATTTATATTTAAAGAAAAAAACGGACTGTCTATTTAAAAAAAAATGTCAAGTGATTCACTGTGTACCACCTAGTGGATACAGTGAACCAGTTGGCATTAGAGCTGTCAATCCCGGACGAATATTTCAATCCCGGGATTTCGGGATTAAAAAATTATAATCCCGAATCCCGGGATTAATCCCGGGATTAACTGCTGTGGAAATATCAGTGTCATTTTAAGTTTTATTTTTTTAATGAATGAGAAGTACAGAGTAATAAACGTAAAAAAAAAATATTAATATTATGTATCATAGAGTACCTATATAATTTATTTTTTATCCATATTTTGGAAAAAATATCGAAGAAAAACTAATTTATCGAGAACATCCGGACCTAAACTTGACCGAATTCTGGTGGAGAACGTACCAGCCGCTGAGAAGGCCCTTTCAGACTCTACACTTGTAGGCGGAATCGATAATAAAAAATCGTAGGATAATTGTAAATTAAATCCCCTTGTGCCGCCTTTTTCAAATAACTCCATTTCTTTGGTTAAAGTAGAAGATAACGAAACATTCTTCGAAGTCGTGGCACCTGGCTGAAATGGCTTCATAGATTTCTTCAGAGCTTCCTGCAATTTTGTTTTAAGGGACACACTCATACTATTGAAGTTTTCACCTTGTTTAGTGAGATTTGCAAGGGGTAGTTTATCCTCATCCTCATATTCTTCATCGTCATCATCGTTTTGGTTATGCCCTTCCTGACTATCGTTTGTATCGTCTGTACTTTTTGTTAATCTTTTTAACAAGATTTCTAACTCCTGTTTTATACATTTTTTTGGTATATAAAAAAGTTCATCACTTTCGGTATCTTCAGGATTTTGCAAATAGCGTATTATTCCAGAAAAAATAGTGCGGCGCTGCTTTATACGTTCACGAAGAAATCCTTCCAAGTCTGCGCTGATGGGCGACTCAACTTGTTTAATTTCATTCAGCATAAACTTTAATGCTGTATCTGCTGTACATAGATTTGCATCGCGTTGGCACAAGGCCTCCACTGTTACTTTTACTGGTTCCAGGAGCTTGACCAAAACTTTGAGAGGATGAAACTCTGAGTCTAAGAGAAGGGGCATTTTTAGATCTATCAATGCTTTTTTAATACTGCTTTCTAAAAGAACGAAACGCTGTAACATTATCAGCAGACTGCTCCACCTGGTTTGGCAGTCTAAGATTAGTTTCAGTTCTATGCCATGGTCAGCTTTAACGTATTTTTGTAAAACATCGTTTTTAGTGGGAGATTTTCTGAAAGATTTAACCATTATTCTTACTGCAGAAATGGTTGAATGAATATTGTACGCTTCAGAGAGTGCAGTGGGTGGTTCTTGGATACATTGCGAAAACTCTAGCCTTCCCTCCCCTTCATCAATTTTATCCTCGTCATTTGTTTGCTCATTTTCCTCCGCCTCTTCGTCTTCATCATCCGCGTTTTCTTCTACAGCATCAACATAACATGTTTTTTTCTTATACAAGACATCAATCACTGCCAACTGTATTCCATGGGCAAGACATAGTTGTTGGTTCGGTGAAATAAGTTTTCCAACCTTTGTCATGGTACTGGCACCATCTGTAGTTATGGACACTACGTCCTTTGAAAGAGACAGTTTAAAGGCATCGAGTCGTTCTTCTACCAGTTCTACACAGACTTCAGATGTCATTGATTTCTTAATTTTTACAAGACCTAGGTTCCATATCTTATTATGTCCATGAACATTAATGTTTATAAAACGTTTATTTGAAGATGAGGTCCACTCTTCAAAAGTTAAACTAAATCTTTTGTTGTCATTCTTTTGTTGCTGTATTTCTTCTAAGACACATGAACGAATTCTCTCACCGTATTCTAAAACTTTGTACGTTATTGTGGTTCTCGACTTCGGAATCTGTAAGCCCTTCGCCTCTATTAATTGTCGCAAATCTTGGGACGTAACAAATATTGAAAAAGGAAGCCCATCTAGTGCTGTCATACGTGCAAGCATAGCTTCCAAGCTGCCGTCATGTTGTGGGATGAAAAAGTGTGTAATTTTTCTTCGTTTAGAGGGTTCAGTTTCTTCAGGGACACGTGAACGTGATGTACTAGCTTCTACTTCATCTGTTTGTGATGTATTTAATTGTCGATTGGTTTTTACATCAACGTTGTGCTTTTTCAGTAAATGCGTGAGTAAACCCTTTGTAGACCCCCCTTTTGCCATTAATATACCACCGCATTTTTTGCACTTAGCAGAGGCACCTCCAGGCTTTTGCATTAAAAAATAAAACCAAACAGAACTTTCATCGTCCGCTTTCTTTGGGTGAGGCTCAAAATTCACGGACGTCGACATGTTTGACAGTTGGCTCGAGCAATATTACATTAAACCTAGTTAAGAAATTAATTGTATAGTACGTAACGAATAACAAATTCATTCTGAAACCCTACCTTAATTACAATTTTCAATTCAATATGCTATAGTGCAAAAAGTAACTTTTATTTAGAGGCACTGAAATCACTGAATGTACTTAATTTATGCACTATGCAGTTAACTGAACAGGGTCCAAAGCAGAACTAACAAACATCAAGACTTTTGTTTTGACTCATAAAACAAGTAATATAAATAATTCGGGGAAGTATCGGACAAAAGCAGTAAGTCACGCGCCTTGTATGGGTATCATATTTCACCTCGCAGCGCATAAAGTTGGCCAAGGTCGATCCCGAAAATCCCGGGAACGAAACTAGTGCAATCCCGGGATATTTGGGGTGCAAAATTAGGCGGGATCCCGGTATTCGGTGTCCCGGAATTGACAGCCCTAGTTGGCATGTTCACAGTGAACCAAAGAGAAAAGTTAGAGAAACAGAATAATAAAATAAATAATTTATTTTCTCAAATTTTCAGAAATTCATAATTAACTGACAATAACAAAATTAACATTATGCTTTAACCCTTAACCGGACAAGGTATTTTAGTAACACAACCGGGTAAGGTGTGTCTGCCAGACACATAACTAAATACATACTTTAAAAATAAGTAATTTTACAGTCATGTTATTTATTGAAAGGCTGTAGTTTTAACAAAATACTTATAATACATACAAAAAATAGGAACCTTTTTCTTTAAACCTACTCTAAACTCAAATAAAAATTTATTTTTTTTTAATCTGACATTTTCCACATATTCGTCTGACGAAGCTGTGTTCCCCGCAAACGTTTTTTCTGCAATTGTCACATGTCTGCTTTTGAATTCTGGATTTCTTCGTTGGGCAAATGTAACACCGTTTACGACAACCTTGGTGGTTTTGCACAGACGAACTAGTACTGGCAGTTGGTAAAAAGTGGGACAAGCTTTGAATTGTGGTTTTATGCAAACCTTTGTAAGACCTTCTTCTTATTAGTGGTGTTACCAATGCCTCGCCCAGTTCTTTTAGAAAAAGTCGTCTTATTTCACTTTTGTTTTGATTCCAATCTGGATGTTTGGTTTTCCAGACTACATATGCAGCAACTCCAGCTACATCTAATGCATTCATAAAGAATGCGAATGGCCATCTATTTGTTTTTCGTTTAGACATATATTCGTGTACCAACTGATCCAGCGAATCAACACCATCCTTTGTTTCGTTGTATGTCAAATTTATCTGAGGTTTATTTTTTTGTATTCTACAATTTCAGCTGTCTGATGCATAGTCGACAATAAAATTACGGATTTTTTTGGTTTCGGTACATACGAAACTATAGTAACATTTTTTGTAAATCCAAATATAGATGAGCCCTCAGGCCTTGTTTTATTTGGCAAAAATTCTGGTGGGATGCATCTTTTATTTTTTTTAAGGTTCCCAAAATTGTAAGGCCATTAGCTAACAATTTCAGTCTAAATTGAGATCGGTAAAATAATTGTCACAAGTGACATTCCTATTTGTCCTTTGATAGGGTTCAGTAAGCTTTTCCACAACTGAACTTCCAAGGCCTACGGCTCTTTGATTTCCCTCTTTGCCAAGATATGGTATACCTTTTAGAGGGAAAAATGTCTTTGAATCATAAAGCCACCAAATTTTTAGACCGTATTTATCTGGTTTGGCGGGCATGTATTGTATAAAAGAGCATCTACCTCTAAAAGGCACAAGTTGTTCATCTTCGGTAATGTTTTCACCTGGTAAATAGTGTTTTGCAAAATTCGCATTTATGGCCTCCCATACATCACGTATAGGCGCTAGTTTATCAGTCTCCCGTCGATGGATTCTAGTTGACTTATCGTCAAATCTGATAAACCGCAACAGTTCCTTGAATCGTCCGAGCCCCATTGTGGCACGAAATATTGGGGGTCCATACAGAGCATTCCAGAGAACTTCATAAGAGGTGTTATTTAATTTCAGATGTCCAGCAATTAGAAGCAAACCGATAAATGCATAAATTTCTACTCTATCGCAAGTGCTCCATTTCTGGTCGTTTTTTGATGCATAAACACGTACTGCTTCTTTATTTGTAAATTCTACAATAATGTCTATTATTTTATCATTTATAAATAGAAAAAACGCGTCCGTAAGCTCTTCGATCAATTTCCCTGGCGGAAGACATACTTTATTCAAAGATGATTTTATAATATTTCGTGCTCGGATGCGACCTCCACTGACCGGAGGATCTCGAAACTACACAGTCCCATCCTTTGCAGTAAAAGATTCAAGAGATGTTGAAGGTTGATCTTCAGAATCAGAACGATCTGACATGTCTTGGACATCGTCAACTTCTGATGCGTTGGAGATTGCCTCGCATTCAGAGTCAGACCCAGAATCTATATCAGAATCATGTAGATATTCATTTTCGTCGAAATCCGATAAATTTGCAGCAATATCTGCCAATTCTTTAGCACTCAAGGTTTTCGATCCCATTTCTATTGCAGGACAAAGATTGTTGCTTATCTATCGCATATTTACAAAAACAATAACACCTTACCCATACAAAATCAGTTTAGTACAAAGTTTATTTTACACAAACGCACTTCAACACTATCACAACGTGTTTACAGATTCGGCACAAAAATGCAACTAACGGTAACGATTCCGTTAGAAGTGGGGATAAGATGGTGCAGCTGCACTTGGTGCAAAGCACACTGCATGTATAGCAACTTGGGCGTGTGTCTGATAGACACAGCTGACCGGACGTGTAACAAAAATAAACTATATTTTTTTTAACTTTCGGTGATTGAATTTTTAAATAAAAAGTGTTATAGTACATTAGGTACAACATACGGAACGATTACTAAAAGACAGATTACCACGAAAAAATTATGCAAAAAGAAATTAACAAAAAACCAGCACCATGTGTCTGCCAGACACACCTTGTCCGGTTAAGGGTTAAACAAATAGAAATACAAATATAAAAAAAACAAAAAACCATTTCTTTAGAAATTTTTTGTAAACCTACCTAAAACAAAGTTTTAACCTATCAATAATATAAAAAACACAGTCAGCTTCTAAAAAATAAAACTATAGAAAACTTAAAAACAATTCTTTGATATGAGTCTGAACACTAAATTTTAACGTACCACCTATGAATATTTATAGATTATTAAATATAAAAAAATCAAAGGTAACTTTTTGATGATACTAACGTATGTCAATATCAGACAAGTCAATTTTAAATGTGAAATATGAGTTTTGTCTGGAAGTACTTCCGTTAATATGTGGCTGAGGTAAAATGGTTTTTATATCAGTTATATTCACATCAGATACATCTGCTACGAGAGGCATGTAAAAAGTATTTGTAGAAGCCTTTTTTCGTAAAAAACTGACGGAAAAGTCATCACTTTTTGCTTCTAGTACCTTCGCAACATAATAAACAAAACTTTTTTTTGATGCGAACTCTACTAGAACATAGTCTTCTGGTTTTGGTTGCCTGTCCATTTGAAAATTGAGAATATTCAAGTCCTCAGTGTCTGATACATCACTATCTTTCGCCAAAACTACGGAAGTGTCCGAATCTGAGGATGAACTTTCTAGCACAACTTTCTTCGTTTTAGGTGGCACTTTCCTTCTCTTAGTTTCCTTTTCCATTGCTATTTGATCTTTCTCGGGTGTATCCGTGGCAATTATGCTTCTTCCTTTCTTGCGATTTTTTCTAACATTTTTTCTTGGAGCAGCTCGTAGGGGTGGTCGAAAATCTTGTGGGGACACAAACGTCGTTTTTGTGGTTCTTGGCGGAGTAGATGGTTCTGTGGTGGGTGATGTATCCGCATTTGAAATTAATGGTGTCTGGAGACTTTCTGTCGAAGACTGTCGATGTGAAGGTCCTGCTT
>JABXWE010037203.1:0-13430 GCA_014611495.1 Limonius californicus
ATTAGCTATACAATTCATGTAAAATGTGCTTCACATAGTATTAAATAGTAGTCAACAAATTTGCTAGAAGTTTTAGTAGTTATTCTAATTACATTTTTAGTGATAACTATCATGTATTTCTGGTATCAGCAATACATTTCAGAATAATCATTAGTTTAGATATGTGAAATAGACTTTAAACACAAATAATTATTTTAAATGTTTTTAAAGGGAATTGATAAATTTAGGAGTAGTTTTATTACTAATTTCACTAGGCTTAACAAATAATAATCCGAACTGCTATGTCGCTTGATTTATACTTATAGACAACCGTTAGTTATGTAGACAGATCCACTTCTCACTTCTCAGGTTGCTAACGAACCGCGAATTCGTTCATTATGGAAGTTCGTTTGCCCTTCTCATTAGCTTGGCCTGAGTCTGCAATGTGCAAGAGCGACGCATACGCGACGACATGCACCGACGATGATGCATATTGCATGTCGTGCAAGAGTGACGCATTTCCTCTTCTTGGTAACGCGAGGGTGAGTTAGTAAATGCACCGCCGTTGCGTTTAGGGGTGAGAAGCTGCACGCACCACCGATAGGGCGCGAATACGCCGGTTATTATTACACCATCACTATTAAACAGATTAGCAAAGGCCAGTCGTAAAACAGCGTTTTGTGAAAATTTTCACCACGGCGCTGCCACCAAAAAGTCTACAAAGGCGTTTTATAATTTCACGCAGTCAAAAATGGCATGGCTTTAAAAAAAGGAAAGCCCGGAAGCGCAGTCCACTGGGAGCTTTTTAGTTGGCAGAGATGGAGCCCATCAGTGGATGGATGCGGGACAAAGAGAGGAGACGACACGTAGGGCGGGACGTGGGACCCCTTTCTAGCTCCCTGCAAGAGAGGAATTGGCGAGCGGATGTAGGATTCAAAGCAAGCAAAGCAGAAACATTTAACGGGCCAACTTTTGGATATTCGCTAATGGCACGGTCGAAATAAATCATTCGGCTGTGGTGAAAAAAGCGAAGATAAACGCGACGCGTTCGAATCCGCCGAGCTAAAAGTTATCCCACGTAAACAGGAGGCAAAAATGTCGCCGGTTTGCCCGGGGTTCGCTCTAGTATTTATTGCACGCGCCGCGTCGCGACCGGAGTCCCGGATCCTCGTCCACTAATTGCGCGGACTCTCCTGGACGAGCGGACTTGTCACATCTCCGGACAATAACGACCGACTGCTTCATCGACAAAAAGACCGAGGACCGCGACAAGTGCTGAAGAAGCTTCATTATTTCTGACAGCCGTAATTGATTGATGGCTTTGTCTGCAGAAAAAAAGCTCCGAGGATCAGGTGTAAAAATAGGATTCGCCTTCGAACCATTTGCTTCCTCTAGAGATAGTTTTAAGCGCACGTTCGTTTGGAACTTTTTGTCGCGGTTCTTTTCCTTGTCGGCTTAAAAAATAAAGAAAAACGTCGTCGTCAAGATTCGTTTAAAAAATGCTCTTGATTTAACATTGATAGTAGGAATTTTACAGTTATATTAATTATGACAGATGGCAGGAACAGGATACTTCTAATTATGTTGAAATATGGAAGCGTTTATTAATCCTAAGCAAAAAAAAATGTTTAGATGGTAAAGTATGGTAGAACTCTAGAGGTCATCGGACTATTTTTATATTAACTTAGGATCCCGTTGTATTGAGACATAATCCACCTTTGACTTTGGTATTTAATCTTAAAATATATGTATATTCAAGGAGCTTTTAGAAATTTATAAAAAAGTAAATTCGCGAATGTATATAGTTTGTTTATAAAAGCTTTATTTGTCTGGCAACCTTCAGCCTCCACCGGTAATACCGAAAGATTCTTATGGCCAATAGTATTACCTATTTTTCAAACGGCATCACGGCTTCCTCATAAAACTTTACCTTTGGAAAACTCAGAAACCAAGCCGTTTTTACCTATAAGATTTTCAACATCTTTTGGCAGCTGCGGAGATGTACATGAAATTAAAATTTGTGAAAACTATAATCGTTGTAAATGATTAAAATATGATTTCATCAAATTGGACGAAAGTGTTCCATAATATGTGATTGATTTCACTCAACTGTATACAAAGTTAACAAAAGCTAGTTAACTCGAAGATAAAAAATATCAATATCGCAATTTGGAGTACACAGCTGAAGACATACCATTTGAAAGCTTGATGAATTTGCTCTGCAAAGATATCAAAGGGCGTTCAAGAAAAAGTTAGTAAAGGTAGTCCACTGCAGAAAACCATTTTCAAATTTGCCTATGATTATAAAATAATGGGGGGCCGTCGCGACTACTCGACCCCTCTCATAGACAAAATTGTATTTAGCAAGTTAAAGGAATTGTTTGAAGGTCGTGCTGTTATTTTTTGATTCCGCTGAAATGCAATCCAAAGTTCCAGGGTAGTGAATGTTCTGGACCATTTACGGAATGATTAGATGGCATTGGTTGACCTTATGTTGGCGTAAACATTTGAATATTTTTTTTCCGAAACAATGAATGTGTGAGAAAATTTCAGGAAATCGGGGCTGTCGCAATTAAAAAGCGAGATGCGGAAAATCCGGTAAGAAATGAAACGATGGAAATCGCAAATGGCTATTGTGTCGAATATTTATCGTACCAGTATTGTAAACGTTCGAAATCAGCACCATCAGCTTCATACAGTAATAACGGTTCTGTTCATAATGTCATCGCACATTCTGAGTATTTGTGGAGTGATTAGATGGCATTAGCGGATTATACTTGTATTAATTAATCTTGTAGAGAATCGGGTTGGACTGTGTAAATTTTACTCTGTAAATGACCCCACAAAAAGATATCTAGCGGAGATAAACCTGGCGACCTTGTAGGCCATTCAATAGCCCCTCTTCTTCCAATCCATTGGCCCGGAAACCTTCGATCCAAATACTGTTGAACAACTAATGCATAATGCGGAGACGCTTCGTCTTGGAATATCAGATGATCTTCGAGGTAACAATTCTCTATAATATTAATTAACATTGAATCTGTGCCGTGTTTAATAATTTTTAATTGCATAATTCCAAGAACAATCTGTCCAGCCAAATCATCAGGTAAGAAAAAAGGACTAATGAGACGATTACCAAAAACGCCAGCCCAAGCATTTAATTTTTCGGGGTATTGAGTATGTTTCGTGAAATATCATTGGATCAGAATCTGACCAATAACACCAATTGTGGCGATTGACTGTACTATTTACAAAAAATGTGCATTTGTTGGAAAAACAAACGCTGAAAAGAAAATTTGGATTGTTTATCACCCGTTCACTTACAGTCTCACAAAATTGTAAACGGCGCTCAAAGTCGTCTTCATTGAGTCTTTTTCTTCTTCTTCTGTTTATAGGCCAATGGCCTGTTAATTGTCTACAATGGAGTTGGTTCTGTAAGTCCTTTTGGCACGTATGCCGGGCAGGGGGCTCACCTAACCCGTCGAATAGAGAAGAGAAGTTCCAGTAGATGGTTTACGATTGTCAGAGATTTTCGCATGACAACTGAGACTGATGGTTTTACATACCTACCCTCAGAAACACGACCGTTTGCAGATGCTACTATATTGGTCCATCCATCCGAGTATTAACCAATGCGGATTGTGCTATCTGTACTGAGTTCTTATAGATAAAACGTGTGATGTTTCAAACTGGTTCAAAGAATACCCGATACAATAGCCATTTGCTTTGTACTCAACGTAGCATCAATAACAACATGGGATTTTCAACATTTCGCTTTTTATTTGCGACAAACTCGGTCTCCTGATTTTTCTTAGTAATTCCAAAACATACTTCCGATTCACATGTTTATCTGCATGTTGATCGTTGAAAACTTCGACGTTTCTACTACCACATTCATTGTGCCCGACGAAAAACGCAATTATTTCAACTCTTTCTGAAATCAAATACACCAGATTAAATGTTTACAGAAAACAGCGACAACTATACAATATGGGGTGACGCGGACGTAAAAAAAACATTCAAATGTTTACGCCAACATATGGTCAACCAATGCCGTCTAATCATTCTATAAATGCTCCAGAACATTTACTGCCCTAAAACTTTGAACTGCATTTCCGCGGGAAGTAATGCTCATAATCCAAAAATATAAACTCTGCTGCAAAGAAAATTCATCAAGTTTTCAAATGATATGTCTTTTGATACCCCTTGCCATTTAATATTTTTAGAAAGTGAAGATTTTTTTATTATCCCGCAACATCCTATAGTTGGGCAAGGGCCTCCCCCATAAGGGGGAAGATATGTGAACGGAAATAGCCGTGTTACCATTTCCCGATGGCAAATTAATTTGACGTGTTCGGGGGTTTTTCGAAGAATTGAGATTTAATGTGACAAAACAAGCCTGTTTCGTTTCCCATGGGCCACCCTGAATATATTAACACGTTTCTAGCTACTGTTTTTGGAATAACAAACTCAATTGGAGATGCATTTGCGCAAATGCATAACCACAAAAAGGACAAAGTATGCCCAATTGACAAATGAGCTATTCGATTTTGCTGATTGGGTTCAGAAGAAATATCGCATAAAAATATGAGAAGGAATATGTTTAAGCTTCATTCAGCACGTATGTCCTTTGCACTTTTTTGCGAGTACATGTATGGTTCGGATATACCCTGTCTACATATCTATTTTTATACATTTTATGCAGTGCTATCACCATTTGATGCAAAGTCGTCATGTGCTTTGGCTTGCCATGAAATTCCGTTTCCTTATATTATGATGCAGCAACTCTCCTAACATTAACTGCCTGAATGAAATTAATGACATTTCACGTAGTGCCGACGCATCACGTATTCTAAAATAACAATGAATATCTACAAAGTATGTATATCATAAATCAAATCTTTGTTAACAGAAAATAAAATAAAACGTAATTCTAATGGTTTAAAACGTCTTCTACAAAAAATATCCTCATAAAATAAATAATGTGTTATGCACATCGCCATTTCATCAACTAGTTTATGATCACGGAACGCCATTTTTATTGCGGCCGTTAATGTGAGCAAACTTGCTACATTCTATGACGAAAGAAAAGTTGTGTTTCCTGAAAACGCGTGGAAAATGGCGAAGTTAACTATTTATAGTTTCCTACACAGTGGGTCTGAAAATGTATCGATTTGGATGTATAAACAGAAATATTTGTTTTAGACTTCTAAGAACCCTAAAACGTGTTTTAAAAAATTAACTTCTGTTTTGCCGATTATTTCAAAATGTGATTTATATTAGTTGAAATTTGCAATCTAAAGGGTTATTGTAAATTCATCGAAACAAGTAGTTATTTACCAAGCTGATCTCTAGGGTATTCTAGAAATTAGAAGTTTGGTATGCTATTATCTATAATCAAATCTTCCGACTATAATGAAATTTAAAATATGTTAAAGGTGTAGAGTGAAAGAGTTCACCAAAAACGCAGGCGACCAAGAATAAGATAATCGAAAGGTCAAGAAAATACAGCAAATTATGTCCCATGATAAATAAAGAAGAACGCATAATGAACCGACAGAGGGAAAATATGACAACTGCAAAGGGTAGAGAAATAAGGATAAGAACTTGGATAGAAGTAGAAAAAATAAGATCAAATGTCAAATAACAGTACACAGTTATTAGGCGTCAACGAAATAATAATGAATTTTAAATGTAACAAAAAAGAACCAAAGTAACAAACAAAATGAAGGAAGAGGTACTGAATTGTCTGAACTAAATTGTAGAACAATGAGCGTAGATTTAAAACTAGACGAAAAATAATTTAAATATATGCCCGGTAGAAGGTTCCAAATTGATAACAACAGCAGCCTTTCATAGCGATATACAAAGAAGAGAAATGGTAGAACAGGAAACGATGAAGAGAGAGTTAACCAAATGTAAGCGGACAAAGATTAATAAAATGGACAACAAATCCTACCATTCTGTATTGCAAATGATATCATGATAACATCTTCATATGCTAGAAACGTAAATAGAAGTTTATTTTTGCAGTTTACATGATTAGCCTTTTTTTTTTCTCTCCGTCATTCATACTTACCCCCCCCTCGGTACCACTTTGGCATTACTTCAGGGGGGTGCGGGCATCCCTTACATTCTAACCATTCATGCAGTATGCACCCTAAACTTAACTAAGCGAAATGTGGTCGCCCCAGTCGGGATTCGAAACCTTGACCGATCGAACCGAATTTCGCTGTGACTTCGAGTGGCAGCGCGTATCCGCACTGCTCCGCCGAGGTCCCTACATAATTAGCCTAGTGTAATAATAAATCCTACGGTTTTCCATTTCTGTGGCATAAATATTTTCATAATGTGCAATTATTGTAGTTTCATGGAACGTAAAAACATTAATGTAAATATATATACAGTATATAAACATAAATTATGTATAATATAGAAAAGTCAAGCAAAATGTTTCAATTATTCGGTATTATATGCCGAACATTCATTATTTGCTTTAAAAAAACTGATTGTGTTTCGTGATTAGCAATCATAATGTCGAAAACAGCAGTTTAATGTTCTTGTATTTGGTTGTATTTTTAAACTTAGAACTTATTCACTTGAAATTTGTATTTATAACACCGCACTATCAGTGTGAATCACTTATTTAATACAAATCGATCAACAACACTAATCTCGTGTTCAACGCAAGCAGATACCAACTTTAATATCCGCATAGAGACTTTCGTAATAATAGCCTTCAAAATCTAACCTACATTCTATTTTCTCTTGTCCGATAATAAATTAATACAAGAGAGGCAACACGACGTTTCAAATTTTACCAGTATAATCTTTTTAAATTATTGTATAAGCGTAATTTTTTTTATTTCAAGGAATAAATGAAACAGTTAGACATTATTGTAGTGTTCGACCAAACCATCTAAACCAGTATATTTCAGGCGCTAGTCTACACAAGTTCCTAGAAACATTTACACTTTTATTTTATAATATTTTCGAGTATCTGGCACTAACTGCGGCATTATTGGGTTTTATTGCTTATTTTTCATATTTCAAATACTAATGCATTATATAATCCAAACAAAGTTCCCGTTTTATGGTTATAAGGCTAAGAACTTAATGTTTCTCGGAAACTACAGCTTATTGTATTTTTATCGCCATTTCTCAGATGTTGAAGTGGCATTTATTTATTCCAAGCTGCAATGACAACCCGAAATACAAGACAAAACGGATAAGTAATCTCTAAAGCTACTGGACATTCTAAAACCAATTTCAGTAGCTCCTACTTCTATCTTGTCTTTGTGTCTCAATAAATTGTGTAACTTCTGTCATCTTAATAGAATATTTAATATAATACGCCTACGTATTGCTCTTATGTTTGTTCTTATGTGAAACATGAACATTTAAACAAAACTGGGGCTTAGAAATAAAAGATTAATTTGTAATTATCTATTTTTTGAATGGTACCAGAGTAGACTATTATTAACTAATAATATAACTTGATAGGCGCATATTAGAAGAAATTGTCCCCGGCGCCAAAATTCTAGCGCCGACCCCTGATTTTATTAGTCCTTCTAAGTTATTTGCGTCCATAGAGAAATCGTTGAAGGTCTTACAGTCTAACTCGGTTATAACGAGACCTTTGGGAGTACTAATGTTCGTTATATCTGCTAACCGCCAAAAAAACTTGAAAAATTATTTACAGTATTAAAAGTTAAAAACCCATGTTTATTATCAGCAAAATTACGTACAAAATCTTTAAATGACTGTGTCAACAGCCTCTTCGCCCCATTGCTTCACACCAACCTCTTCTCTACCAAATGCTGGTCCTCAACGCTAACGTAGGAACACGGGGGCCTACCGTTTTACGTCGAATCCGAAATACAGATTTAGCAGATATATTTTTGGTGATAAGATTCCATGGTTGCATACCGAAATGGAGAATTGTGTGGAACGGGTTGCAACCCAAACAAATAATAGCATTTCCAATAGTCTTGATATATGTCTTTATTGAAGTGTTTCCTAATTTTAACCAAATTTAATATTTGATTTGACCCTTATATCCAATTAGCATTTTCTGGCATGATATTTACCAGTTGTTCTCTTTTAAAACAAGACATGAATCATAATGCAAATATATTTGTGGATTTTCTTTTAGATGTGGTGTTTAATGTTCTTTTCGGCAAGTTCTCTGTTGAATTCAGGTTTGGAGATTGCTCTGACAAACCCTGTTAATGTCATCCGTGGTCTATTATTTTTATATTATTGTTTTCATAAATTAAACTATATTATTACATTTTTCATCCCCATAGGGAAACATTTGCTATGTGGAACTACGAAAGTGGTAATTATAAGGTATTTTTATTGATTTCTAATAAAAATCTGCAATGGTACATTTAAATACAGCTCTTTGGTGCACTAACTACTTACATTCTTGTCTATAAAAATTAAATGCAAAATGTTTATATATATATATTGTTATAAATATGTAATTAATTAAGTACGTAAGAAAGAAATTGTAACAAAGATAAATTAATTTTAAATTTTCTTGCAACTAGCAATTATATTTATTAATTGAAAGATAACATTTAATACTTTGAAAATAAATGGGCGCTAGGTGACAAATTTAAAACTTGCCGCCAAAATATTAAACAAAAATATAAATTCCAGGACTAGCTCTCAAACATGAATACTCAAAATCTCAGTAGTCGGATCTGCATATAACGTACTGGATAACTACGAGTAAAAGAGGCAAATACGTGAACTACCTAAACGCAAGCAATTTTATTCCAGCCAGTCTAACACCTTAGCCGGTCTGCGTATTATAGCCTATAAGTAACATTCTGCAGTTTTACAATGTTGTTTTCGGTTGTCGCCTCGGTGCTTCTATAACCTCGTGCTTCCTGTCTAGGTACGTAATAATTGTATTACCTTTTTGAGTAATCTCTTCATACAAGTATAAATATTTCTTATTTTCGTCCTTGACCTGTTTAACAGCCTCCGAAGCAGCGTCCCAAATTCCGGTGGGCAGTTCAGCCAAATCTCACAACTTCGAAGAGGTTCAAATTACTCAAAAATTAATTTTGTGAGTAAAACTAGCTTTCACTATCTTCAATGAAACTCGTTTTTTTAAAACACACAAACGAATACTTTATTAATTAACACTATTAATTATTTTTTTATATTTATTTTTAGGAGCAAAGGAAACGCGTGTAGTCTGATGAATTTACAAAAAAGCTCGCATACATTGTTTTGTCAACAAAACTCTATAACAGCGGACAAAATCTCCATAACTACGATGCCAAAATTACATAAAAATTATCAAAGGATACTTGGATCTAAATACAAATTGAAATTCTAATTTTAACAGGTAAATAATAATAATTAAAAATGCTCATAATTTATCGGCGTCATTTACAACACTTATACAAATTCTAAATTAACCTCAAACACACACTTCTTACATCACAATAGTCCAAAACACATTTCCACTAACTGTTCCGATAATGCAGTAAATTCCTTCGTGACTTCGTAAATATCAGAGCTAATCTTAAAATTAAGCTCGAAGCATTTTATTGTATCTTCTATACGTATTTCTTTACACATTTAAACTTTTAAATAAGAATATTTAACAATAATTGGAAATTGATTTTTATTTATTAACAGAACTATATTCAATTTAAAATGCCATAAGCCATAAAAAATTATACGCACCACGTTTATACAAAATAACTTATTATGCAGGATCTTTTTAATATTAAAAATAAATGAGTGGTTAAATTTATGGCGATTGGACTAAACTGCTGTTATGTGATAATGCTTCCCTCGAGAGGTACAACCCTGAAAGTTGGAAAAGAAAAACCGAATAATAGAAATTACTTTAAAACGGTTTGAGTCAGAGAAATGAAGTTTGATAAAGATTTGTGTCTGTTGTGGTAAGAATTTGATTAAATGAAGAAAAATGGCTTAAGGCTACACCTTTTATTGCTACCCTTAGAATGGCTTTTAGTTTAGCTTTCTTTCTTAGAAACATAAAAATCGAACATGTTTATAATGTATTTTTAGATAAATTTGATTCTTAAAAAAAATTTAATTAGGCTTAGCTCATTATAAATGTTTGTTAAAATAGTGTGGTATGTTTCGACGTGCTGCAGCTTTAGAATGATTTTGAAAAACTCATTTCCCATTAAATTGATATAAAAGTACAAGCAGGAATTGTGTGATAAAAATTTACAAGCAAATATTTTTGTAAAGTGCCTTTTAGTTGTAGTATTACCAAAGCATTTTTATTAAATGTACAATAAAAACTTAGAGAAAGTAAATCCGGAGATCTTGGAGGTCATATGACGGGCCCTACACATCCACTCGATCTATTAGGATAATGAAGATTTAGTTATACACTCACTTGCCTTCCACAATCGAGCAGAGCACCATTATGCTGCGATACCATGTGCCTTCTGGAATTTTAAGCAAAGCATCTTTAAATATCTCATAAAGCTTACTCTATAAAAATTCCTCGCATTGTTCTGCATTTAAACTGCTGTGAAAGTTCAATTTTAAGCAATTGATTGTTAAAATTGTTTGCTTGAAGGTCACTTAATATTAAGGTTATAAATTACTAAGCCCGTAAAACTTCATATAGATTCGTAATTAACTAGAATATGTAGGACTTGTTAATTCGAGTTTTTTTACTCAAAACGACCTCACCAACCAAATGATAGAGTTTCTTTAAATTGTTGTGAAACACCCTGTATAGAGGCGAGATTTGTAGTTTTCTATGGCCGTCTCTCGCATTCCGATTTCAATACTTCTTCATTTCGTCAACCGCCCTTTCGTTCCATTTTTGTTCTTATTTTTCCCATCCATAGTATTTTTGATCTACCTTTCTTTCTTCGTTCTGTAGAATCTCATATCCATACCTTCTGTGGCCATCTGTCTTCATTCATCTTCATATTTCTGGTACGGACAATCAACTGAGGCGGTACGCCTTTCCTTCTATTATTCCATTTACTTAGTTTTTTCCATACATCTTATTCATCTCTCCCATCATTTGTAACTGTTACTCCTACATATTCGTGTTCTTCCACGTTTTTGATGGTTCCTCGTTCAATCTTCAGGTCTTCAGCTCTTCCCCTAAATATCGATTCTGTGTAATGGTTATTTTTAAATAATCCCAGTGCTTCACATTCTTCCACAAGTTTATTGCAAATACAGATCATATCTTGCTTGTCCTCCCCGTTACTATTTGGTCATCTGCAAAGAGTAGATTATGCAGTTTATCGGCTCCTATCGTAATACCCATAGATTGGTATTTTTTGGTCCATTTATTCAGTGCTTGCTAGAGATAAATTTTAAACAGGGTTGGCGATAAACCACATCATTGTTGCAGTCCTTTTATGGGAGAGAAAGGTTGAGATATTGATTTATTTTCAATTTTTATGTGGATCTAATTTGATTCGCACGGCTTTCTTACGGCTTTAACATATACAGGGTCGCTGCAGAAGGAACGAAAGCTCTTTTGCTAGAAAGGTTTTAGATATAGATTTGACAAATGGAAGATTACATAGAATTTCACATTATTACGCATGCTTTAGAGTAAAACATTTTTACTGCAGTTGCAGTGTTTGAGCGCGGATGCCATCTTGAATTTTTTTTAATGACAACGTGGGCTATGTGTCATTAGAAATCTTATTTTATTCTGTTTCTAACCATCTCAAACATGTACGATAATATGAGAATTTAATGCAGAAAAATTAGAAAAAGTTTTCCATATGCTTAGCTGGTTAATTTATTAACTTTAAATCTACGAGCCATGACGGAAACTCATAAATAAACAAGAAACAATACTAAAATGAAATTATACGTGAATAACAATAATATCAACAGTTAACTGTAAAAACCATGAACTAAAATAACTATTTAAGAAAGAAGTTGTTTAAACTATTGCCTGTTTACTTCTTGGCTATATTGAAGTTGATGTTTGAAATTGTCCAATAATGATGTAACCAATTGTCAGAAATTGCAGTTATTACAGCACGAATACGGTTTTTTAATTCTTCTAAGTGCCTAAGCGACTTATCCAATTACCCCATAAAAAAGACCAAAGGATATAAAGTTGAGAGATTGAGCAGGCCATTCAACGGTTGCTCTTCTCCCAATCCATCGTTGAAGAAAAATGTCGTCTAATAATCAAGTTCGTGAGGAGGTGCACCATCCTGCTGAAACATTTCTTTTCGATGACTGTATTTGGGTTCACAGGGTTTGGAAAAAGTTCAATAATTCGAAGGATAACATTTTCTTAGAGCAGTTCAAGATACTTTGCGGAAGCAAGGTTCCCTTGAATAACAAAGAGGCCCACACTATTGTGACCAAGGAGACCTGCCCATTAGTTGATTTTCTGAGATCGCTGAGTATGAACTGCTTCCATCTAATATTGTCTAGTATCAGACCAGTACCTACAGTTGTGTCTGTTGATAAAACTATGCAAATGAAAAGTAGTTTCATCCGAAAATACAACTGAGTTGAGAAATTTGTCGATTTCCGCAATGACCTCCATGATCCACTCGCAAAACGTAAGTTGTTTGTTGAAAGTGTCTTCCGCTAATTCCTGCACTAAATGTACTTTATATGGGCGGAACTTGACTCTGTGTAATCACTTGTAACGTGCGATTTCGACGCACAGTGTATATTGCGGAGTTTGTTTCAAATTTAGGCAGGTGGATAGCGTGCTTCGGTTTTCGATTCAATTTTTGGTTTCGCGCATGTTGAGTTTCAATGTCAACTGGAGTTTAGATTTCTCGAGCCGGCAGACTGACAAGTGTGTGCTTAACTTTCATCGCGGTCAATTTCGACCAAGGATTTATTCCTAATTTTGTTGAAAGTTCAAGTTTTAAGGGAAATCTTAACCTTGTGGTGCTAGTGAGATTTTCCCTGGGTTTTTAACCAATTTATTACACCCTTGAAGAGGTTTTTCTATTTGCCGATTTACGCCTTTGGTAAGCTGAGAAGTTTAATTCTTTTTCTTTTACTTTATTTTGTCTCTTGTATTATTAGGCAATTTAGAGCTGCGGAACAATTTCGTAACTGTTGAGGATTTGATTATCTACCAAAAACTCCGTTGCTGTGGGAAAGTACATTCTGATGGAAGTTTTTATACCTACATCATAGAATTTGAAGAAGTTTTCAAGTCGTATATTCACAACGGAAAATTTCAAGGCCAAATTCCAAGAGCGATTTTGGACGCCAGATGTCCGCTCAGGTGTGCGCTGTAGTTGGAATTCTGCATCTAAAAGGTCTGTTTTAAATATTCCTTTAAAAATTCAAGGACTCTGAAGATCATCCGACAGAATACGACCAAATAACCATTGTTTTATACAATTTCAAATTATACCAGTTATATCGAACTAATTATCTAGCTAAGAAAATTTGTATTTAAATTCAACACGTACTGTATT
>JABXWE010037206.1:0-23028 GCA_014611495.1 Limonius californicus
TTTCACGATCTAATTTATTTTTCAGAAATTATTAATAATTGTACTATGGTTGGGTTTGAAAAAGCTAATTTAATGTAGCGAAACGTTACCGAAGGGAAGGAAAACAAATTTTAAATTGTTTGTGAAATTGCTCTTTTAATGTTGTAATAATAATGTATAACTAATAATAAAACATGTGATATTTTGGCTGAAATTGTCTTAAAATTTAATTGATATATTAAAAAAAACTAACAGCCGTGAATTTTATGTAAATATGTTAATAGAAAGTTGTTATGTTTTTATGATATTGATACAGTATGATTAAGAGTACGTGAAGCAACGCGGGATTGAAGCTCAACATACCTTAATTCCCACATTTTATTGTATCCCATTTGATTGAAATATTCAAGTCAATAGGTTAGTAATGTTAAATGTAAATTCGAATAAGTAAAACGTTGACTAATATTTTTCGTTCAAAAAGTAAGTTTTTATATTGGTTTTCAATTTTTTTATTATATTCCAAGTTCCACAAGATTTTGGATATAAGGAAATTTTTTCATATTCCTCTTAATGCTAGTTTACCTAGGGGATGAGAATTATCCACAGGTACGTATGGAGTTACAAATGCTGTACGTGTTACAATATCATACTAGCGCCGTTTAGTTTGGGTAATGGGCAACGGGAAAAAACCGACGGAAAAACGAACAACCGGTAGACCCAGGTTTAAACGAGACAGATTTGGACGAGATAGAAAATGAAGTTCCTAAAATTTCCCATGCTGAAGGAATGAAAGCTCTCGAAAGATCTCTGCATACCTATGTTGAACAACAACCCATTGCAACCGCAAGTGATGTATGGCTGATAAAAAGATTTTGATTTTTATCGTATAAGTTAGAACTGAAAACTTAATGGTAGTGACTGAAACCTAATTACACTCAAATTTAAGCAGTAGGTAAAGTTTTCATTACTATAAAACATTTCACCATTCCATTTCCGGCCCGCTCATTCTAGTTTGTTCGGTGTTGGGGCCTCGGTGGAGTAGTGCGGAAACGCGCTACCACTCGAGGTCACGCAAAATTCGGTCCGATCTGTCGAGGTTTCGAATCCCGACTGGGGCGACCGCACTTCGCTTAGTTTAATTTAGGGTGCAAGTTGGATGAATGGTTAGTGTCTAAGGGACGCCCGCACCCCCCTGATGTACTGCGAAAGCGGTTTCCAGGGGGGGGGGGTAGTATGAAGAATGAGAAAATAAAACAAAACAGTTTGTTCAGTGTTAAAGGAAATTCAAATTAATTTTTTTTAAGTAATATATAGAAGGGGAACATATCTTACGTTTCCACACAGTTTATTCAGTATTTTATGACATGGTATCAGCACATAAGGAGAAAATAAATGGTACCACAAGGAAAAAGGAATGCGTCCGAACCAATGATGGAACGATCAGCGTTCAAGAATTCTCGAAAACGGAAGAAGGCAACCTGCTTAAACCTTCATGTTAATGATAACCAAAATTGAAAATATTTAGGAACCTCAAATTCTTCCATTTGCATATTGTCATTTAATAGCCAAGGCTATGAAAATTTGTATAGAATAAAATAACATAATTTCTGCATCACACCCGTAGATATTATTATGTCATAAATATTTTGTATTTATGCTACATCATAGTACGACACATTCCGTTAGCAATATAGAATTTCTAAAATATTCTTGTGATCGTAGATGTCTAAAATTTGTATTTTCAGATTCAACAACTATTTCCCATACTTATGAGTGTGCAAAGTGCAACAAAAAATACAAATATAAGGGAAACTTAACAGCACACATCCGAGACGAGTGCGGCGTGGAACCAAGATTTCCATGCCAAATAAAGGACTGCAGCTATAGATCGAAAAGAAAACGGGACTTAAAAAGGCACTTCATGTTTAAGCATGTAAATATTTAATTTTCTTTTGTAAAACAATAAATAAATATAATAATAATTTCGTTTATGTCTTTTTAACCATATTATAACTGTAGTATTTAATTTTAAATATTGACTAGTTTATATGGTGGGGTGTAATTCAATTTTCTAGAACATCTCACTTACAACTGTACACACTTTTATAGATTGTTGTAACTGATAGTGTTTTATTATATTCTAATACGAAGCTGTAGTCGAGGTTAACAACCTTAAATGCAACAACCAATTAACCAAAAGACGATTAATACTGATTTACATCTGGTGTATACGTGTGCATATAATAAATACTACGAGTCAGTGGACGTTCCCGATCTACTGAGAATAGATGATATAAATATGCAACAGTCGAAGCTGCTGAACAAGCACCCTTGATTATTTATTTATCAGTATGTATTGCTCGCTCTGTACAGCAGGAAAGAACCGCCCATTAATATATTTCTTTTAAGGTCAATTTAAATGTAGCAATGTTGCAATTGTGTGATAATAATTAGTTCACCAACTCCCTTGTAGTCATTCGACTAAGCGAGCAGTAATTAAGGGATTTTCATATGAACATTTATTTTACGTCTTATGTTATAAAGAAAAGTCGTTTGAATGGTATTAGAGAACGTTAGGCGAAACAAGAAATTCATTAATGTTACCATGTGAGTGATAGCTTTGCTTTCGACGACATGTATATAAGTTTTGTACGTTATTTCACTACAGCTAACATGTATATCCTCAAAATATTCTTTTATTGTTATCTGATGGTGTTCGGAAAACCATTAGTACAGAACGTTGTAAAAAGCAGAAATCAACTACCCATTTCTTCTACATTGCTTTTTGTAATAGTAGACTTACCGTTCTAATTCACTCAACTTACCAAGACTAGCGCTAGTGCTAATCAGCGATCTACCATGGCCCATCCTTACATCCCTCCAAAGTGTGTGTGTTTGTGTGTGTGTGTGTGTGTGTGTGTGTGTGTGTGTGAGAGAGAGAGAGAGGTAGTGAGACATGTATGTTCTTTTCCACTATTTTCATCTAAATGATTCGATTTGCTGTTTCATTTTCCGGAACTCGTGATGTAGCAAAATTGCAAGTTTAAATGTTCTAATATTCTAATATAATAATTTCTGCTTTAATTTTAGGTGCTGCAAAATTCTCGGTCTATACCTGCCCAACGTGTATGAAACTCTATAAACATGTTAGAAGTCTTAGGCTGCACTTGAAATACGAATGTGGTAAAGATCCCCAATTTTCTTGCCACTTTCCAAATTGCCAGTACAGAAGCAAACAAAAAGGAAGTTTGAAACGTCATATATTAACACGCCACAAGCCTTAAGTATGTTTTGCTTTCCCGTGTATATGTTTCTACACGTCTTGATCTACAACTGTGCAATTACATTTAAAAATAAAGTACAACATTGGTTTAGTTATCATCTCTAATGTTTTGTAAAATTTGTGGCTACGCCAGAGTAATTTTTGGTAAATTAGTTGCTTTGTAAGAATTAGGTTGGGTATATTTTGCAGAAATATACTTTGCCGTAATTTATAAAAAACTGACTTTAATATAAACGTCTTTATGGTGGAAATATGTTAGGAGGCGTTGTTTGGTCGGTGCTGCGATCTTGGTTGCACAAGCTCTTTTAAGGGTCTCATTAATTGTCTCCGAGGAGTATGCAGATTGCTGTATTAGTTCAGTGCAAACAGTGTTTCAGTTACTATTCTTGAATTACAGATAATTGTTTTAGGTTCCAAAACAGAATATAATTTTTCACCGTACAAACGAAAAGGAACCTACAGATGCGATGTATGTTGCAGATCGTATAGTTGGCAGCGGGGCTTGAAACAGCACAAGAAATACGAGTGCGGAATTGAACCTCGGTTTAGGTGTTCCATCCAGAGGATGAATATAAAGCCAAAATGAAAGGAAACCTTAAGAAACACGTAATTGTAGTCCATAAACGTTTAGAATTAGCGTAATTTATTACGAAGAACAATTGTTAAAATACATGATGCAGTCCCTTTTTAAGTTTAATAGCTAACCCGAATGTAGTGTTTATGGTTGCTTTACTGTTATGAAGATTACAAATAAACTTGAAAAGGAAAGAAGCTGAGATTGTTTATATGCAAGTAGAGATTTCTATCGATAGGCTATACTTGAATATATGCATAAATTAAAAACTTGCATTCTGGTTAAATGCGTGTGCGTGACCTTATTTGAAGGTTTCGACTTAACGTTGTAGCTAATTTGCTGTTTGCTCTGAATTAAAAAATACGTCGCGTCGTGACCCTTGCGAGTTTAATTTGTCCAAAAACAGCAACCCTCTAAACAGTCTAAACTAAACAATTAGACTATATAAAATTTCACTAATTAAATCAAAACTAAGGAGCACATTACATCAAATATAGTGCATATATGCATACAAGAGACAGATAGAAGGCTCGGCCATGGCATGTAGGAGAAATCTCCAAACATAGACATAGAACTGCTATCTTGGTAAGAGAGGGTTTTTTATTGTGTATACAGGTTGTTGGCTTAGATTGAACACTATACGAGTAGGTAACTCTGTCATACCACGATATGTATTGTATAAGCTAGCATCATAGTACATCTAAGTACAAAGTATGTCGATATTAATACTTAATTATTATTAATTAATTGCAGTTGTTTAGGACATTTTATGTAAACAAAGTTCTTGATATTTTTTTATTTAAATATATCTAATATACGCCTTTTTCTCTTTATTTTTCTGTCTTATATTTAAAGGTTTCATTTCTCAAACTCTAATAAACTACTCAAAAGAATTAAGGGGTTAAAATTTCAAATGCTTGAAATTTTTTTAGGACCGATGGCATTTTAATGGAGCTTGGTATACGCATTGTCGAAACATTTATTTTAATGAAATGCTATAAAAATTGGATACCATCTTAACATCTACCAGATCATTGAACACTATATTAAAGTGAACCAGAAAGTAAACTGAAACCTCACATCACAAAATTAATATTTTTAAGAATTCTCTGTAAACCCAAACAATACCTAAACCTAATATCGTGCAAAGCTTCCTCCAGCTTGAATTACGGCATTACACCTGCGTGGCATACTGCGAATCAGTCTGCGTATGTTTTGCTGGGGAATACGTCGCCATTCTTCAATGAGAGCTTGTTCCAGTTCTCCCAGCGTATCTGGTGGGCGTAGACGCTTGCGAATACGTTGTCCGAGATGATCCCATAAATTCTCTATGGGATTAAGGTCAGGACTGAGTGCTGGCCATTCCATAGTGGCTATGTTATTCTGGCCAAGATACTCAGTAACTACTCTAGCCGTGTGGGGACGAGCATTATCCTGCATAAATAAAAAATCTTCTTCGACGGCAAGTGCTTGAGGTAGGACATGTTCTTCAAGGACTTCATTAATGTACCTTTCTGCCGTGAGAGAGCCATTTCTGATAACAACAAGCTCAGTGCGGCCGTTTATTGAAATGCCGTCCCATGCCATTATTGAACCGCCGCCAAAAGCCACGACTTCCTTAACACATGCTGGTAAAAAACGCTCTTTTGGCCTTCTCCACACCCTAACTCTACCATCATTTGTCCATAACTTGAATCTCGACTCGTCTGAAAACATCACTCGACTCCACTGCCTCAATTGCCAATATTGATGTTCACGTGCGAAGAATATCCTCTTTCGTTGATGATTTCTGGTCAACTTTGGCTTCTTTGCTGGACGTCTAAATCTCAAATTGACTTCCCGAAGTCGATTTCTTACCGTTTGGTCGCTTATCTGAACTTGCCTGGCTCTGGAAAGGTCGATTTGAGGACTACGAGCGGTTGTCGAACGGCTACGAAGGGCTTGAAATCTCAAAAATCGTCGTCTAGTGGGCTTGTTGCTCTGTGGCGACCCTGTCCATGCCTCATGGTGACAAGACCAGTCTGTTGATGCCTCTGCCAGAGCCTCCACACCACAAACTGGCTTACATTGAGTCCTTGAGCAACACTTCGCTGCACTCTACCTTCTTGTAGTAAGGTAACTGCTCTTGACACTTCTACTGGATCCAGGTGTCTTCTCATTGCTCGTTTGACCACGTGGCATCAATATTTTGTAGTTGTATTACAAAACCGCCGTCTTGCAGTAATTAATATCTTATGCAAATACTCAAATTTTCGTACAAAACAAATTTATTTATTTACGGTTTCTAAGAAACGCGGAAAAAAGAAACGAACGCAATCAAACATTGTAGCTGAATACTTGATTGATGGAATATATCAACACCTATCTTCTAGCTGATATCATAAGGAAGATATATCTGAAAAACGTGACCGCTTAATTCTTTTGTGTAGTGTATGTGATAGCTTTAGGAGCAACAGTAGTTTGTGATTCGTGCGGTAAAACCTACACAAAACAGAGGTCTCTGAAGCAGCACAAGCTGTATTATTGCGGAAAAGAACCGCAATTTAAATGTAATTTCGGAAAGTGCGATTATAAATCGTATGTTAAAACTAATTTGAAAAGGCACATGTTAATGGTGCATGCCATCCTGCCAATGTAGTAATTTAAGCTGCTTCTTATAAATATATTATAATTATACGGTTAGCATTATAATTAACGCGTTATAAAAAGATGATTTTGCGTTTTCTAAAGTTATAGGCAAATGATGAACTTTAAAGCTGTTTCATGAATTTCTTCATGTTGCTAATTTTAGTTCTTTTTAGTAGATGAAGTTGACAACGTCACATTGAAATCGTTTTCTAACGGACGGATAAGGCAGAACCCATCTGGAGAATATGAATGTCCAAGTTGTGGAAAATTGTACAAGTACAAAACCTCGGTGTATACTCACCTGAGAAACGACTGCGGGCAGGTTCCAAAATATTACTGCGAAGTTTGCAATTTTTCATGTAAATTTAATCACATCTTACAACGCCATAAGTTATCTATAACCCATCGTAAGAAACAGTTGATGTAAAAAGCAGAGAAACATTAACGAGCCCTTATTCTCAGAAATATGAACAATTTTGAGTGTTCCAATATAAAATGCCATTCTGCTTCATATCATGCTACAAAATTACAATAATGTAAACACTTATTTTTCCCTTCCTATTTTGAGTACGGTGTTTCTTTATTGCGGCTTAAGGCTGTTACACACGTGCACTCAGTTGCAACAGGCCGCCTGTGCAGATCAAGTCTCCACAGGCGGACGAAATCCAATTAACCGCCTTCACATGTACAGGCCAAAAATACAATTGTTTCTCAGTCCTTAGTACTTCTTTTTGAATAATCATGTTTACGTTTCCAAATTCTTTTCTGAAAGAACTTCTCAAGTTGTTTTTTTACACAGTTTCCCTCGTAGCATCGGACGCCTTTTCCCTTACTTTTTCCGTAAATTTTTTGTAAGCTACACTTTTTTTATTTCTATCACTATATTCTTTTTGATATCACCTTCCATACACACGGATTTGTTCTAAACAGTTCGATAAATTCCTCTAAAAACGATTCGTTGCTCATATTTTCTATAGCGAAAACCGTTTGATTATAAAAAACCGAATTGTGCAATCGAATCAACACGTTTTTAGTGACAGATATTTAGTCAGCCTATAGAAGGTGACCTGTGTAGACTACCTGTATTTACTACACACAAACCTGCACAAACTTGGACTACAGAGGCAGACCAGAGAGGCCGCCTTACACGTGTGTAACATCTCTTAAAAACTTTTATTTCTCAGTTTGGCATCTGTTGTATCACAAATGACAGTCAACAAATAACGAAGCAGTTGTAAATATCAGTTTAGAGGATGACTGAAGCGGCCAAACGTTATCCATTGCCAAAATTATTAATCTACTATCTGTATTACCTGTATAATAAATCTGGAACATGTATTGTACTGCAGTTCTGTATATAAATGTTATAATTTTTGAACATTTTTCGGGACTCAATTTGTTTCATTACTTAAATATGCAATATTTTAGATTATTTACTTGAAAGAACAGGAAAATATAAACTTTATTAAATTCAAACTAAATATAGTAATATATAAATAAATACAAT
Source organism: Limonius californicus (assembly GCA_014611495.1). Taxonomy (NCBI): domain Eukaryota; kingdom Metazoa; phylum Arthropoda; class Insecta; order Coleoptera; family Elateridae; genus Limonius; species Limonius californicus. The sequence goes on from JABXWE010037206.1 coordinate 7,972, forward strand.
AATGGCTTCTTTAAAAAGTGTTTTTGTCCGTAAAATCTATTATTACATCTTGGAAGTTGGTCCAATTGGCCTAACTGATATAAGAGCTTTTTTAACTATCCTGAAAATCTAATATTTGTTAGTTAGTTTTAATGCTGAAAGGTATCTCATTTATTTTATTAACAAAAAATGTTTATACACAAACTTAATACATAGGTATTCCAATCTGTATATAAAATTTCATCGTTATCCTCAAATGTTTGCCGAATGTTTGGGACAGATGTTAATCTACTCATTACGTTTATTTATAAGAAAATAGTTGTTTGCCAATTACAATAGATTTGTAATTCGTGCCTTAAGTATTCGAATGTATTGCTGATGAGTAAAGAGCGGATTATATGCAAAGCGCATATATTGTAATTTTTGCATATCTTTGAGTATAGTCAATTATGTGGACGAATTACACTGATAAGAGTTAATTCACGCTGATTAGTAGTTGTATGTATTGCATATTTGGGCATTCTCTGCATATTTTTGCAAAAGTTGCATAAACTTGCATATTTTGGCCTTTTGCATTACTCGTTTGTAAGTTTTCGTCAAGTGGTCAAAACAAGATTATGAAATTCCGAGTAGTGCACACAGATCACCGACAATTCACAGCTAGACAGCTAATGACCTGTGCCCGGAATTTCCGACAGTTTGAAGTTTGAAGTACCAACCTAATCCATTTTATTACTTGCTTCTTGTTTCAATGGAGGGTGGATATTGAGTGGGATACATACCTACATTTTGTTTATAGTTTGCAAAGTATTTTCTCTCATTGAGTAACCCTATAATAGAAACTTCTCTCGTTGTTACAACGTATCCTATACTCCGATAGTGTTGATTTCTTGCGAATATTATACGTATTCTATACCTTTTTTTCCCTCATTTATTCATACTACCGCCCCCATCCCTGGAAACCGCTTTCGCATTACTTCAGGGGGGCGGGCGTCTCTTACACACTAAACATTCATGCAACATGCACCCTAAACTTAACTAAGCGAAATGCGGTCGCCCTAGTCGAGATTCGAAACCTCGACCGTTCGCACCGAATTTCGCGTGACCTTGAGTGGCAATGCGTTTCCGCACTACTCCACCGAAGCCCCACATATTATATACCTACAATGAGAAAAACAGGCATCTTGCCTACTATAAACGGAAAAGAAGAAGAAGAAGAATGAGTAAATTGAATAAGACTGCTTCATGGATTAAACCATATCCAGAACTAGTAATGGATGGCGACAAAATATTTTGTCGAACTTGCAGCAAACTGGTAAGTTAAATAATTTGCTTATATGTAATTGTTGATTTTGTCTAATAAAAATTATTATACTTGAGTTTACAACTTTTATGAATTATTCTTTATTATTTTTGCAAATTTTGCTGCATATATTCCCAAATACATGCATATTTTCCAAAAAATCTGCATATATATGCGCATATATTTCAATTTTGTCGTGCATATTACCCGCTCTTAACTGATGAGCAATACGCTTGGATTATCGTATTATTGCTAACAATTGGGGTTGGATGTGGATAGGAACCTGTGCTTTAATACCCAACGTGCTATTACAAAGCGCACTAGAAAACATCTAAAAATTATGTTTGAAAAGGGCAATATTCTTGGTTAATTAATTAATATCACTGTACTGTATTTGATTTAGTTAGAAGCGATAGACCTGTATTAGTTACTTCTGCTGTTTTTTTATTAAATTGTATAAAATTATCTAATAATTAATTAAAATAGTTTTTATTTTGTAGTTAGTTTATCAGGCTTCAGAAGGATTTTCCGTTTTGTAATTGTTATTGCAGTGAATAGAAATATCTTAAATATCATTAAATTTAATTCTGCAGACACGGACAATACGGAACAAAAAATTATTTTTATAAACTCAAAAAGGGGTTAACTTCCCCTATACGCAGAAATGATGTAAATTTACTTTACTCGTCTCCAAGTGCGTATTTCTTGGATTATGCATTCCATGGAAGGTAAAAGAGGTGGCCTGATTTGTCAAATCTCATAATGACGAAGCGTATCGTAACCCGCATAACTCTTCCTACTGTTTGTAGACAACATATGGAAGTTTGCAGATTGTAAAGTAAACGGGGAATAATTAAATATAGCTTTCCATTTTCAAATCAGAAGTTGGTGTTATTAGCAGTTATATAGCGAAAGCGTTACATCCTCACTGTAAGCATATTCATAACCAGCTTAAAATGTACACGCAATAGTGATGCTAAACGAAGAAAGAAGAATGTTACTGCTTGCCGCTACGTTCCAATTCACCCTGTATATTAAGTCATATTTAAAGTCACGGGTCAGTTCCTACCATGATATTTTATTAGTTTGGGTTACCTTGTTAATGCAATATTAATAATGTTATGCTTTGCAATTTTGATGGCTTTCTTCTTATTCATTGTGTGTAACGTATAAAATTGATTGTATTGGCTGATTATGCTGATTAGGTACTACCAACTATCAGTTGAACAACTGTATATAATCTATAAGTAATTTATCAAAAACAGATGTAAATCCTTAAATGGTTTCTATCTGTGATTGTGTTTAGTGTTACATCAATACTAATATAACTTTTTCTAAGAACCTTTAGGTGTAATATATGTGGGAAGTCATATCGTCATTATCGATCTCTGTGCAGACATTCAAAATTTGAATGTGGGACGGAGCCCAAGTTCGTCTGTCCAGTGGATAATTGTTCTTATGTGGCAAAAAGGAAAGAATACATTGAAACTTATGTTATTAGTAAACACATGATTTTCGAGGAAAAGCATTTCTCTGTTTAATTTATCAACAGTTAAGTAGTCAATTGTTACGGTAGCACCGTTTAATTTAAATGTCCCAGCCTTGGTTTCATTATAGTTGCTACACGTATATCACCATTTATTAAAAATGTGATCACACACGTTACAAAATTGATGGATAACATATTTGTATGTAGGTCAGAAGGGTACCATTAAAGCAAATTTACTGATATCACAAAAAGTAGCCTCTTGCAGTAATTAGCTTCCTCAGCTAGAACTAGTTATGCCTATCAATATATAATAATTATTTTTTGAATTGTTTCAGTGAAACAGAAAAAGATGTATGTTTGCAGTAACTGTTCACACGCATATAAGCACCAACCTTCACTATCGAGACACAAACGATTCTGTGGCAAACGGCCGCAGTTGCCACTCAAATTTTGTAAAGTAAATGGATGTCGCTTTAATTGTGACACAGATTTTACTCTTAAGCAGCATTTACTGTTAGACCATTGTTTTGATTATACAAAGTTAAACTTTTATATGTCATAACGTGTACTTTGTTTATTTCTACAATTTATAGTTGTAACTGTTGTATTTTTTTTATTACAAATAGGCAATTTAATTTTAAAATGAGCTTAACATGGGAATGTTAGAATGTGAGAAAGTTCTGAAAATTCTTACATCTTAATTCGGTTTAAGCGGTACATTTTTTACTTTTTCCATATACACAGTAACTAGCTTGTTTCTTGGTTTTATTTTTTAATAAAATTGTTCGAAGTAGACGTATGTTTTTTTGATAGTTATTTTATTATTGTGTTATCGTCTTAAGAATCTACTAGATAGCCTACTAAATATTGTCCTTTGGACATTTAGCTTGTTTGAATTCTTCTAAAGAGCGTACATCGTTAGGAATTATACTAAATTTAAAAACAATGTTCGGTTGTACTTCAGTGCTCACATGGAAAACACATTGCACCAGACCCTTTTCAGCATTATTGATACATATGTGTCAAACTGTTTTCGGCTTAAGCAGCACTAATATAGTTACGAAAATGTTGCTTCTTCAATGACTACAGAATTATATCCCACTAGGTAGATGTGTTTCCTTGCAGACTGTGTTCTACTTGTTTCGTAATTTAGGCTTAATAAAGTTTTTGAATGTAATAAAATATGAAGGGAGTCGAAATAATAAGTACTACTATTACTTTGGATTGTACGGTGTACCACTAATATAACCAAACAAACAATTATTTCTGAATGGCATCAGCTTATATCTTGTAATACCTGAATATTCTACGTCATGTAACAATAACTGTTCAAAATAATAAAATTATTAATAAACACTTTTTGCGTGCCGTAAACATTAAGTTCTTTAGATCCGAGGGACGCGGGATCGAACCTGGCTGAGGTCGGCGAGATTTTTCTTGCGGGGAAAAATCTGAAAATGCGCCTTCTGTCGGATAAGAAGTAAAGCCGTAGGTCCCATTCAAAATCACTACTGGTGTTGGAATTACCCCAGATAGGCAAAATTCTTAGTCAAGGTGTACAATGGGCCAAATGTGGCCTAGGTGCATCGAGATGCTTAGAAAACCGCGTCCTAGATCCCGCTCTTTCAAATCATCATCATCATCATTAAACATTAAGTTTGTATACCTCTCGTCTAGCATGCAGCAACTTTCAAAAGAACACACGAAATGTCCGAGAAGATGCAATGTGTAAAACTAACTTCACATATTTTTACTACTAAAATAGTTCCAAAGTTGACGTTTTTGCCGCTAAACTTAAATACATCATTTTAAGTTGAGGGTTAATACTGGCCCTTGAGAAAGTTTATTTCATGAAGACAAGGTAATCACATTGATGCCCTGTTACGGTTTAAAATCGCCGAACACTATATGTGGGCCTGGACGTCCCCAGGTGTAGCAGCGGGTAGCTGACCAGTGGAGAAGGTCGTGGGTCCTCGAAGAGGGATGTGCGTGGCGCCAGGTAGTCCACGCTACTACTAGGCAGATAACAAAATTCCAACGAGACAGACCACCAAATTCTAGTTGGGTCCAGACTGTTATTATAATAGGAATAAAACACACAAATAGGCGTCGGTAATTATATATCATATATTCAAGATAAACCCTCCCGAATTCGGTACCAAATTACCCATACAACACAGCATAAATAACAATCTTAATACAATATGAAATGATGATACCGGTAATTGTAGTAGAAGTGAGCTGTGACATTTAAAATATTATAAACCAACAGCAAAGGTGAATGCTACCAGTATATAGCTTTTAATATTGACAATCATTAACACAACTGCACAAATTACATATGTCATAATCTTGGTAAGCTACCTGTAGTAGCAACTACTCACCATTAACCAAATTCAAAGTAGATTGAACAGGAGTCACTTACTCCGACCTTCCGGGTGCTTCCTTCGAGGATGACGGCCACAACCTCTACCAGGTCGCTTTCCGCCGCACGCAGTCAAACCAGTTAGGAGGAAGAGCGGAGCCGCTCCGACAAAGCTGCGCGATCTAATGGAAAATTTTGGACCCGGAACGGCCGACATATGTAGACTGACAATGATACCATTTACTTCAGAATTTGGAAATGGATGTCGAAATGGTAGTGGTAGCTCTCACTTCGGACGTTTCGACGTACACGGCTACTGTAGTAACGTAATCTCCAATGTAAAGCCTCCACAACGGAGAATATGAGGCTTCCGGGCTTCGAGATCACACTAAAAAAACTCGACTCCAAGAGCCACGAGTTTCTTACACTAGTAGCCCCAAAACAACACTCACAGATTCCGCATTCGTTATATCCGGCTAGAAAGCCGCGATTCTAAATCACCACGAATGTAAAATTTGAGGCTACGTTGACGGAAAATTTAGTTTAACAGTTACGAGCGGCGTACAACGCCTTTTCGAGGCATATAGACCAAGACTCACTTACACAAAATGACCTTCACCCCCCCTTATTCTAATGATGCGCGAAATAGCATAACAGCCCTATCCTAAAAAATAACTTATGTATCCTATAATTTAAAAAGGTTTAATGAGCCGTTTGAATTTCCTTTTTTGGTATGTTTATATAATACGATTGTACCGACAAGCAATTTTATGCTGAACGGAAGAACCACAACTGTATATGGTACCCCATTCTAAATGAAGAAGATAATTTAATTAATCACGGGAAACGTCGTAGAAAAATCGTTTAAATACTGTTGCAAGTACGTATAACTATGTAATCCGTATTTTTATTTTAGGTACAGAAGCATCTTACGCCTGCAGTCCTATGTACGATTGCTCACAATGTGGAAAACTGTACAAGCATAGATCTAATTTGTTACGTCACATCCGTTACGAATGCAACAAAAAAGGAGCCTTTGTGTGTATTGTTTGCCAGAGATCCTTTAAACAAAATTCTCATTTAAAATACCACCTGAGCCACGTACATAATGTATCTTAAAGTCATAAATATAGAAATATGTTTTCTAAAATTAAATTTTATACGTCGCACTAGATTGTAAAAGGCCCATGTTTATCGTATTGGTAATCTTGACAAATCATAAATCAAATTTCAAATAAAAAAATTTGAACATCAAGTAAAATTATTGCAGTTTTATTCGACTCCTAGCCGTTAAAACGTGCGATACGTTAGACTGGTGAATAGAACTGAGTCCACTACTGAGCTTGAGCGGGCTATGTTATTTCTGGTAAATCAACAATTTACAAACGTGTTTGAAGTTGAAATGTAGTAACATCAGCGAAAATTCGCATATAAAGTTAATATCTCAAGATAAAGGTACCGTGCTTACAATTGCAACAAAAGCAATTGCGAATTTACTGTCAATACAGTTTAAAACTCTTGTCTCGTGTTTGTGTTATAAAGATGGAGTTTAGAGATGAAGTCTCGAGTTTTTCAGGATTGAAGTTAAAATAGAAATTTCGGAAGGGAACTCCCACATGTACATTTTAAATACAAAATATACACTTGAAAAATGTGTTGTACGTCGTTATTAATCAATAAAATAAAGATTGAGTCATTCAAAACTATTTCAATGCTAGTTGAAACAAACGTATTTCAACTTGCCAAATCTGTGGTGCTGACGAAACCAGAATAAAACCGCACCAAACACCTCGAAAACATTATACAGAAGTGTAGATAACAAGTGGGTTGAATATTTAGCCAGCACAGAGAAATGTGTTAACTCCACGATATCATCTGCAGTATCCACATCAGAATCCTTGTTCCACCTTATGTACTTATTCGTAAAAAGATAATGTCTGGTCTGTTGAAAAGTTGACCAACTGAAATTCCTATAATATAGGAGTGGTAGTGACTGGATGAATAGTGAACTCCTTAGTAAACGTTTGAAACACTTAACTAATACACAAGCGCGTCCAAAGATAGAAGAACATTGTGGACCCTGGGCAATCATTCCAATTACAGTAATTTTGAACCGTTGAAGCATAAAGATTATGATGATTTCACTTCCTCTGTACATTCCATTCGGCCACTTGATTGTGATGTTTATGGTTCATTAAAACACCAGTATATGCTAAAATGTAATAAATAGATAATAATGGGTTTGTATCACAATATGGATTTTTATTTGGTACTAATATGTATGTGTTGCTACCCTTGAGAAAGTTAGTAAGGGTTTTCAGTTAAAACGTTGTTTCAGAAACACATAAGATTTTATAGGTTGTAGAAAATATTATGCGCAGGGTAGCAATGCAACTGTAAATCTGTTGTGAGTTAAAGTGGTTCTTGTACACTCTGTATTACTTGATTTCTACGGCATTTTTTGTAAAATACTAGGTGTGTTTAATTGAAATCCATCTTTGCTTTATAAAAAATGTATTCAACTATTTAATAACAAATAATTGCCGTCACAGTTAAGGCACTTATCCCATTGTTTTATTAACCGACGTATACCCTGCTCATGGAATTGTTGTGGCTGTTGGTTGAAGAAGTCTTCCACAGCTATCTGTACTTCTGAGTCAGACTCAAAATAACAACTTCTTAACGCCTTTTTCAGCGGTCCAAGAATATGGAAATCGCAAGGCGATAGATCCGTGCTATAGGGTGGATACTCTAAAACCCTTCATAAGCTGCAGCTGATGTATAGTGGAGTGATTTGCTCGGAACCCAAACTGATGTTCTGGAAGTATGCGGTTCTCTTCAATAAATGACGAAAGCCTGCTTTTAATAGTTCTTTCCAACAATTTCCCCAAGGTTGGGAGAATACTTATCGGTCTATAGCTGTTTACATCTGGAGTTGGTTATCCAGGTTTGTGAAATGTTATCACTTGAGCATGTATCCAGGTGTGTGGAAAGTAGCCCATTCTTAAACAGGTGTTAAATATAGAAAATATGGCTGCTATTACTTTCGTGGGCAGCTTTTTCAATACCTCATTTGGCACTAGGTCGTGTCCCGCTGATTTTTTATTTCATAATTGTTTGATGCATGATATTATTTCGTCTACTGTTACTGGTTCAATTGTTCCCGCATTGAGTGGGGTTTTTTTACTTACATAGTCAGATATTGTTTTGTTATCATTATTTCTGGTATTAGGACACGCAAAGACTTTTTGAAGGTGGCTATTTAGGACATTACATTTTTCTTCAGCGGTACTATATGATATATTATCTTTTTTAATGTTGCCACGTGCTGTGTTTGACCAAGTATACGTTTTGTGGTGCGCCATAAATTAATTATTTGGTTCAAATTGGCTGATGTATTTGTGATATGTTATGATTTGATCTTTGTCTAGTTGATACTTAACTCTTCGGGTTAGTTCATTTAGTTGCTGCTTGTAGGATATATCTCTTGTTCGTTGCCATAATCTTCTTGTGTAATGTTTCCGCTGTATTAATTCTATAATGTACTGGGGAGGATGCCTATATGTATGCGTTTTGATAGTGGTGTGTACGGTGGCCTTATTAACGGCATTTATTGCTGCAGTAAGAGTGCTTACTGCTTCATCAATTTCGAAGGTTGTTTGTATGTTGTTCGGTCATACGTAATTATCTTCTAATTTTTTCTTAAAAATTTCCCATTCCACTTTTCTTTTGATTAGTCTAGGTGGCAGACGATCTTCCATCAATTTGCTTTCGAAACTTATTATTACTGGAACATGATCCGAGTTAATTTCTGGCAAGACTTGTTGATGGATTGGTTTGGGAAAGTTTTTGATGAGTAGTATGTCTAAAATGTCGGGTTCAACATTTCCTCTGTAAGAATAATACGTTGGTTCATTAGGTGCTATTATTTGTATAGCGTTGTCGTTTGCTGTTGTATAAAGTCGTCCTCCATTAGAATTATTTACTCTACAGCCCCATATAGTGTGTTTACAATTTAGATCACCAATGAGCACCGTTGCTTCTCCTGGTATAAATAGTTGGTGGTGAATATCATTAGGGTTCAGTTTAACGTTGGGCTGCTTATACGCTGCAATTACTTTAACCGACCTTCCATTTTCATCTTCAATTTGATGATTCCTACGAAGAGAGATTATGCAATTCTACCTGTGAATGATAAGCATTCTTTTTTATTATTATGGCCACACCTCCAGATTTTGACTTGCAGGTCGGGGTATTCGCCGGTTTTGTCTTTCCCTAGTGGAGTTCATCCTTGCTTTAAGTTCCTGATAATAACGACAGCCTCTGTAATTGGCGGAATGCATTTCTCCGCAATTTACACATTTTGGTGGATTGTCCTTTTTTTGTGCACTCATTATACATATGCCTTCCTATACATTTCACACATCTTGCGGCGAGTTTGCAATAATTTTTAGTCCAAACCTTTGACATCTTATGCACTGTGGTATTTCTTGCGATTTTTTCTTGGCTCAACTGTCACTATTGAATAGTAGAGTTTATCAATATTGTATATTTGTTTGGCTTTATTATTATTTGTCAGGTCGACTACGCAGACTGGAATTGGTTGTTTGTTTTTGTTCAATAATCTAGTAATTTTAATTATTGGTAAGTCTTTGTTTATGTGCCGCAATTCTTCAAGTACATCTTGCTCAGTGAGTGAAAATGGAATGCTCTTACGGTAATCACAACCGAATAAGGTCTATCTTCCGGATTTTGGAATGAATGATATTTTAACTTTAATTCATCATAATATTTAGTCAGTTTCCGGTAATCCTCTACAGAATTTAGATTTATACGTATATGTTTTGCAATATATGTTGTTGTGAACTCGTTCTTAGCCATCTATAATGGTTTTATGTTTGTTTGCTTCATGCAGGAATATTGACGGTATCTTCGGGTTGGTCTTTTGAATATCAGATGATGTTCCTTCCTGTGTATTTATTTGTCTTTCGATACTTTCTGGTAGGTAGTGCCTGTTTTTAGTTAGCATGTTGTCCGAGATCCATTTGTAGCGCTTTTGCATTTCACTTATCTCCGGTGATAATGCGTCAGAGTCTCGCTTTTTGTCTGCATTCTGGCTAACATCATTGTTTCTACTTTGGTTGTTTAAACCACACTAATACAAAGAAATGTTTTATAATGGTTTATTAAATGGAATAAATAACAAGTGAACAAACTTAACGAAATACATAATAACTATACACGTTGCCAACACGGACAGCTACGCCGCCTAAGACTTATCCCCCTGGACCGTTGTTGGAACCCTTATACTCTAGTCCACCATCGTGGCGCGGGGGCATTTTTTCCGTTCTCACGCTTTTTCCCCAGATCTTGAAACTGACGGCCACAGCCCCGAGGCACCGGCTAAGTGCCGACGTCCTTTCAGGAATTATATTGATCCGTATCCGGTGTTAAAGTTTTGCCGAAGATCTGGGAAAGTTTAACGCGCGTCTTTCACACGCGTAGCCACACTACCTTCATCGTTTTCAGTGTCCATTGGGTTGTTTGTATCAAGTTGCATGTTGGTACCCAAAATGTCTTGCGATAGTCCCCCTTGTTGTATTATGTTAACTACCGGATAAATATGGTTTGGCTTATTATTACAATACTATTGGCTAAAAAATGTTTCGCAATAGATCACTATTATTGTTAAAAATCTTTATTTTAATGTATATTATCGAGGTCGCTTAATATCACTTAAACTGCACGCTGCACACGTCCACTCTCTGTGATTGCACGAACTCGAGTCAGAAACTTATTAATGTGTTGCTTAGAAACACTACTAACATTAGCAAACATCATTACTGCATTTGTTGTCAAGGTTAAGTTGATCAAAGATGGGTTTCAGTTGAACAAACCTCCTACAACCTCATTATTTTCAATGTACATATTTTTAAAGAAAATAATGACATTTTTTGAAAGTACTCCAGCCGTGCTGTAGAAAAACTACAGCTTACTGTAGGCACACATCATGTCTAAACAATTAGCAAGTTTGTCAGGATCTACAAATTCCTCAACCAGCTATGTACACTGATTAGGGCGTGTAGTTTGTGTCCTTAATGCGTATTATCTTTTCAGACGTCTCTCTCCGTAATCAACTGGAAGAGAAGCTTGTATGTATGATGTGCAATAAACAATATAAGAATAGGAACTCGTTGAACGCACACATGGGCCTAGATTGTGGAAAAGTACGAACATTTTCTTGCAACATGTGCGAATACAGTTGCAAACGAAGACACGACATGAAGAAACATATGAGCAAAAAGCATAGCATGACAGGAACTTAGGGAACAAATCTTTTTGAAAATTAAATGAAATCTACAACCCAACAGACATATAAAGGAAATGGGTAGACTGACTATCCATAGATGCACGTAGACGCATAAGTGGTTGTTATTGTCTACTACCGGTTTAATAATAAAGTGCATTTATACTATAATGACAACACAACGCGTAGAGCACGAATCGAGCAGATGGAATTTTCCAATTCCAAAGCCATCTGCGTTTGCGCAATCACTATGAAAACATATCAGCTACTTTTCTATAAGATATCAGAAAAATATATATTTTTATGTAAAAATTGTCTAATAAAGTTCAACGCTACTGTTTGTCTATTTTGGAAATTTTAGAACAGTCATTTAAATAAGAAATATTGGCTTTTAAGGAAACCAAACCAATTTAGAGTTTAAATGTTGTGATTGTATTCATCCCTAAAAATGTCTACAGTATGTGCTCTTAATTTTAGGAATTACTTCCCGTCGTGGAGTGCGGAAGACGCATACGTTTAAGTGCGCCAATTGTCCCAAATCGTACACCTTAGAAGGAAACTTAAAAAGACACCAAAGGGTCGAATGCGGAAAGGAGAAGCGATTTGCTTGCAGCTACTGTGCTTCAGAATTTTATTATAAACAGAAGCTGGTCATACATACGTTAGGAAAACATAATATTTATTAATTCATAACATACATTTTAGCTCTGTATTGTATTCGTAATTCACTTTGAAGTCTATGCCTAATACTAGTGGAGCCGACAATGGTTTATCACATTACTTTGTTTGTTTTATTTTATTTAAATCTGTTTACATCTACAACTGTGATTGTCCATAACTTGTATTACCATTAAATTAACAAATCCGGTTGTAAACCATGCAGAAACGTTTTTATTAAACGTATAAACTTGAAGAAGATTCGGAATAGAATGTAAATATACTTTGTACATTTTGCATTTTGAAAGAACTGCTTCAAAATAATTGATTCTGATGGCAATTGTTACTATTCCACGTGTTAAATTTTAGATGTGGCCACGTATTCTTGTAGTAGACGTAGCACAATATATAAATAAAGGCAGTCCTCGTGAACTCATCAAAATGTTAGTATGCAATTGAGCAGACTAGTAAAGTCTACGTATACAATTAAGCAGAACGGAATTCACAAGGTTACATATAAATGTCCTCAACATAAAACTCGTTGTGAGTAACGTTTGCGATAACTTGTAATATTTATTCTAATCTAATTTAAAGGAGTAACTATCTAGATTACACTGATGAGTTCTACATCTTTAAAATGTTCATTTTATTACTCTATGCCTGTCTGTAGGTACTATTGCATACAACACATGTGGCTTGATGGACCCTGTTAATACTTGTGATCGTATTGTAAAAATTAATAGCTTAAATACATACAATAAACAACACATCTAGGTAAGCTGTATACATTTTTTGCCATACCTCCAATTTTTGTTTCCATCAAATATGGTGATCCTTGCCATTGACTTTGTCCAACTTTGTAATTTTAAAATACTTTTCTGGGTAAATTGCTTTTGAATATGCATTTTAAGTAACTACAAACTATTTTCTTTTGTAGTTCTGTTACATTCACGTAATTTTATGTGCAGGTGGCTGAATATAGGAATGTTTTAGTTGCAAAAGGAAAGATAAACATCAAGCATCTTTACAAACATAAAAACTATTCAAAAACGATTTTTTCTTTGAAAGATGTGACTGTAAAGCTAAGCAAATGGGTTGCGTTAGATGCCATCTTGATTGTGCATACCACGTAGAAAGTTCTCAACTGAATAATTATATTCAGACGTATTTTAGATAGATAATGCAAAAAAATCATATGTTAAACATTTATTAATTATTTTGTTAGTTGTATCTAGCAATATAATAACTTTCGTTTAGAAATTAATCTATCGCAACCTCTTCGGTGTCAAGGAATACCTCTGTCCTAAATTATTATTTAATGTATTATTTTGTTACAATGTCATACATTGTTGCTAAAAATGTGTTTTTCTTCTCATTTCAGGTTTTTCAGTATTTCTAATAATTATGAGAAGAAACTTTAAATCTACAGTAGTGCTAGAAGGAGATTGCTTGTATTGATGTAGTTTTCGGTTTTAGCTTCCTGTTTTCTTTTCCTTAGTAATAGCGTAGAGCACTGTATATTTTATATGTGTAGAATAAATCTGACAAACTTTACTCTTGTAGGAACTAAGAAACGATTCAGTTGTACACGATGTCATAGATCATACAAGTATAAATACACACTTCATCGACACATCAAGTATGAATGTGACGGAATTGCTCGTTTCAGCTGTCCGGTGTGTAAGAAGGCTTACACCCAAAGCAACACCGTTCGACAACACATCCGCACAAGCCATCCCGATTTTGTTTAATGCATTCATTATTATCAAGACTTTATACTTAGGTGGATTGTCTCGTGGAAGTGCTGTATTCCAAAGACAATTCAGATGTTAAATAAATGTTAGTTTCTTAATTAGTTGAAATAAATAAAATTAGTGCAACATATAAAATAGCATATCAATCATAAATAGAATTACTTTCATTAAAAAATATAAAGTTATACAGTAAGGAAGAATTTTGGATTAAAGACAAGGAAAGCACTTTTTGACGGCTTGTAATATTCAGTCTTTTAAAATGCGTAACCCTCTTTTGAAGTACAAATAAGATGCAAAAATTTTGCAATTGTCATTTATGACGTATATCTAAAAACAAAAACTAGCAATATAACAAATGTGATTTTTTTTTATAACTAAGTTATTATGAACTCTTGTAAGATTTTTCATTAATTTTATGAATTACTCTGAATACTAGCGATTTAAAAAGTTTTCAAACTTTAATGTATCCTAAGTTATATGTTCAAATTAATATGTTTTATACATTTGAATCTCATCTGTACTAGCAGAAAATTGATAGCTTGTTTTGGATTAGATTAAGTTGTGTACTAAATGAAAAGAAGAACTAATAAATTTACTTGATTTATTCAGAAAATCTCCATACATTTTTGATATTCGTGGTGTACCAACCATGTAAACATCGATTTATTTATCAATATTTGATAGATGAAAGGTTAGTGGTGATGGAAAATATTCAGTTTGTGATTTACTAAAGAGATTTTAAATAAAAACTTGACTTCAAATAGAAAAAATTGGTTTATTTGTGATTTGTTATTATTTATAACTGTTTTAAATATCTGCTTAAACACACATAAACTTCAGTATATAGGGGAGGGGGAAAGGATTTAACTTTAATTTTTAAAGTTCGCGTTAACAATTTCTGAAAATAGAAGCCGTTATATCCTGGACAGTTTTAGTTCTTTAGTCCTTAAACTTCGTCTCCAGTAGTAGGTATTTCCAATTACAACTCATTGGAGTAGATTGTGGTACATCAAAGGACATTCACAAAGTCTCAAATATAAATAATTAATTCATCAACGCCAAATTACTACGAGAAGGGTAGACATAGATATGAAGACGTGAAGGAAACCTTTAACCTATCGCTTCTAAATAACTACACGTACTTGTTTACCATGTTTACTTGTGGTCAGGGGCGTCATTTCAGACTTTAGCAGGGGGGGGGGG
>JABXWE010037207.1:0-20378 GCA_014611495.1 Limonius californicus
TGTTTACAGGACGTACTGAGAACATAAACTTCAATTGTTTTTACCACTCATCGTTAGAGCCGTATCAACGCCTGCGCGAAGTTGGTAAATATCTCCGTTATTTATCAACCGATTTTGAAAAACTTTTTTTTGTTGTATTCAGTGTAAAGAAAGCTATCAGATGAGGTATCATAAGGGATACTTTGCTATTTGAAATTTTAAAGTAGGAGTTGCTAGGGTGTAGAGGTTGAGGGGTGGGGGGTTGAAAATGACATCTCTAAATGACAATTTAAAAATAAAAATCGACGTGTCCGAGTATTTTTATGAAATATTTTTCTCAACGATTTTATAGAATTTATCCGTTACTTTTGGGAAGCACTGTATTTCACGATAGGAAAGTAAAACCTAATTTTTCTCTTAGTAAACTATATTAATCAAACTTGAATAGGTAATATATGAAAAAAACAAAAATTATTTTATAAATAATTACTGAGATGTTTAATGAAACCAAATAAGAGTTCTTGCTTTTAGTGAATTCAAACGGTGGGGTATTACAAGCGTAATCCGGGCCCATACTGCGTTAAGCTTTTAATCCTTGATTTCTTGCAATACTAAATAGAAACTTTCTTATTTTAAAAAGCTGCATAATGGGTTGCATAATTGCATATTTATAGTTTTACCTACCGCTGGAAGGCCCTTAAGCATCTGAGGGAGCACAGTCACGAGTAGCCACTCAGTGCTTGAGGAGTTCTAACGTAGTTAATGTTAATAAATGTTATACAAACAACCGAGTGTTTCTGTTGCGTTACATTTAATTACAATTAAACAGTTTACATCTATTGGTCCTTCGAAACAAGGCTTCGAAACCCAACAACGTCTTCTGTAAAAGAAGAAATTATCGAAATTTAACGAAATTTCATATGTTAAAATTATTAACCAGTAATATTTCAAAAACTATACCTTAGATTCAGAGATTAGAGCAGCTTAGTTCCTATTTTTCTCTATTGTTCTTCCATCCTTGTTTATGTTAGCTTATCACAGTATGTATTTATATCGTAAAAACTGCCGAATCGGAGAGTAACTGCAAATATTATGAACTACGATAGGAATTGAGGAAAGTCTTGGTTATTATATCAGGGTTATTAATAATACCAATGCAATTGATAAAGACTTTCCTTAATTCGTGGCATACTTTATAGAGGAAATTTTTTTAAATTCTTACTGTACAGTACGATGAAAAATAGGACGACAAATTGAATCAGATTGAGTCACCGAATCAACCGGTGGCAAGATTGAGGGATTTCACTTACAACTTTTAGTACTCCTATAGTCTCGGAATATTAGCTCTAGTCTACAGCCCACAATGGATTGATTAATAGGAAATATTGAAAATAACAACACTTCCGACGGAAATTTAACGGGCATGATTTGGGTGCCGCCGTTTTGCTGGTGCCGGAACATTTGGGCACCTTTCTCATTTTATTATTATTAAAACTTTTATTTAGTTTTTGTTTATATGTATGTATGTTAGGGTCAAATCCCCGGTTGGCAATCGACCCCAAGATACTCATGTAAGGTAATACGCTTGTAGACAATTTCTGTAATAAATAAAACACAAATTGTCATGTCTACGTCAAAAAAGGGGAAAATAATACCGCCCTAGGACTAATCGGAAAAAAAGTACATTTTAAACATGAAATGGATAATGCCCACTGGTTAACAGTGTTTGAACAGTGTAGAAAAGAGCAACAATACAATAATTAGTAGGGCAAGTATATATTTAATCAGTTTGTACTTTTGTTAATCTTATGTGATAACCAGGTATGCCTAAAGTAATACCTTGGCCAATTCAATAAACATGTATGATTAATCTTAATCTACCATTAAACCTAACAAGGAAAAATTAATAATCATGTTCAGTTTCGAATCTGGTTACATCTAATTGAGCTTCCGAATGAACCATATTTGTAAAATTTTACACTAATTTTCAACAATTTTTATTAAAATTTACTATATTGGGTCTGCTCCCCAACCGGGAATTGTGGGCCCAAATGCCCTAGCGTCAAAATGCGGGCACCCAAATGTCAGGCAGCCAAATTTAACATACGCGCCCAGTCGCATATGAACTGTACCCAAGATGTATGCAATACAGTTTTATTTTTCTGAATTAATATTTATTAAATTAATATAAGTGTAAGGGTGATTCAAATTTGATCTGCATTTTATTTTTATCTGGTCGATACAAACTATAAATTAATATTATATATACTTACATCATATTTCTACGTAACAACTCCCCTTTAAAATACACTTATCTTATTCCTCCGGTAGCTTTCGTATTCCCGTCGAAAACAATTCTTTTGGTTGACGACGTAAGGTAAATGTACCAAATACTGACACCTTAAGCCATATTGTCGGATATGAAAATTATTTTTGTTGAACAAGCTGAATTTTTCTTTTTACGTTTTCGATTGTAGGTAGTGTGGGGCTTTCATGTGATGCCTACAAAACTGTTTTGATGAAAGGATGCGCATTAAGTTTTAAAATAACTTTTAAATTGTAAAAACACCTGTTGTACCAAATACTGACGTTTTCGAAAGTAAGGTGTCCCATTTATTGACTTTTGCATGTCCCTGTTACTGAACAAGCTTGCTTCATACAAAAACTCGATATTTACTGATTTCTATTTATTGCAGTAAGTGAAAAGTAAATAAGAAATAAGTAGGTAACTTCAAATAAAACATTAATATTTCTTCATTTCAGGGATATTGAAAACTCCTCTTTTATTTATGACATCGGTGGGTTCCTTGATTATCTCATGAATGTCACTTTTTGGGTACCATATTACGTCTTCAGGAACTGGCCATTTCCAACCTTTGAGTCCACTTTTTACCATAGTCTTTATTTTAATGTCGTCTGTATCTATTTCGAAAACCTTTCCCGGATAGTAGTTATTATCGTAACAGACAACGACATAGCTATCCTCTTTAATGTCATCTTGACACATTTCATTATCTACTGTAACGGGCCTAAAATGTTGTCTAGTGAATAATTGGGTTTTAATTACCAAGTCCACAAAGTAACAACATTTTGAAGATAAGGGCTTCAATAACATACATCTGGAACCACCGTGACGTAAAATAGCCGAGAACAAGCGTCCCTTTCTCCAGCCGAGAGGGGAGCGCGCATGACGGAAGTGGAAAAGTGCTTCCTATAAAACCGTCCGCCCAGCCATTTAAATCATCTTTATTTTCCTGGCTCTTGATTCCCTCAAAAGTCAGAAAATATACCGCCGTTTTCTTTAAGAATATTCTTAAAGTTTCCAGTGTTTAAAAATCCGTTCCTGTAAATAACCAGCCCAGTATAAATCCGTTTAACAATTCCTAATAATTACCTAAAAGTGAATTCATATTTTTCCAGTGTTTTACAGTTGTATTCACACGTTTAATTATTTTGATTTTCTAGTGACCGTGTCCGAAGTGAGGCGAGCCAGTGCACAGCGAGAGCAGGTAGCCTTTGGGGTCGATTCAAGCAGCGTACCACCGTTCGAAAACGCTAGAATTACCAGGACATTTGTAACAGTAAAGTTAGTAGAGATTAAGGTTTGACTTGCTTTGCTTGTTTATTTGAGTGCCCTGTAGTACGTTTTCCCTGTGCAGACATATGTATCAACCATTTTCCGGTGTTTGAACCGTGAAAGCGGCCATACATAATTCTGTAGAAAGGTTATTATAGTTGAGAGAATCAGTGTTTGAATTGGTGCCGTATCTCAATTGTAATACCCACTTCTGTTGATTGAACACCCTGTACAAGATTTGTCTTGATTCGTGGAGGAATTTCACGAAACGCCAAATTCTTGTGAGTCCCGTTAGTGAATTTTGATTTGCTTTAGAGCATTTCAAATAATTCAAAGCTATCCACAGATTCTGTCGCGGAGAATTAATTTGCGCAAATCTGTGGGAGAGAATTTAAATTCCGTTTTCTACTTAGAAAGACTGGAGGAAATTTAGTCAGCTAATTAGAGAGCTTTCCGTGAACCCGAGATTTCAATATACAAGCCAGATTAGTATAATAGTAATAAACTAAGCAAGGTAAAGCAGAACTTATTTGTTCGAAACTGAATTGTTACGAATCGCGTAGATTGAGGGAATTCCAGGAGCAATGATTTATTGATATATCACCTGTTTGAATTTGTAATAACGTAAATTCTTACATTCATACATACAGATTGTGTATTCTGATAGCTATCTACGACAATTGTAGCACTGGAAGTTTGGCTCGGAACCGGCCACCGTCGAGTCTATTAAAACTTAGCTTCGTACACTGTGAAAAGGTGTAATTCACGATCACCAACCACAAATTCCTTTGATTTAAACACGAGGAATTTCATTTTGTTACCACAGCAAATCATAGTAATTGTAGGGTTTGTGTTGATAATCTAGGTGTACGTGTCAGCCATCTTGTGGATCGTGGGACACCCGACCGACCGACCAGCTGTGAGCAGGTCATTCGACCACAGAAGGAGCGAATCATTGTAGCTACCCGAAGGACCCAGTGGCGTATCCAGGATCACATACATTAATTTAAAATTGTATTTATTTAATTTAAACAGGGAAATTACATTTATTTAATTTATACAGTAAAATTACATTACATAAGGGTAAACCAGTTAAATAAAATTTATTGTTTTCAAGCTGATTCGTGTAATTGAACCCTGGACAACTCCAGAGCATACCCAGGTGAACAAGTACTATAACGTGTGCGTCTCCAATAAGCGAAAGGGGGCACCGTTACATGTAACTATCGCTTTTGTTTATCATGGCTGTATCGTTTATGAATCGGGAAGTTAATTAATTGTAAATACGTTAACTTTAACCGGCATTTTCTCGAAGAAATGTTATGCAAACCCAAAAAATTTGTATACCATTATAAAGAGAAAAAAATTCTCTATCGAATAGTAGTATAACATTAATAGGTTGCCATTTAAAAAAATATCGCATAAAGTCATAACTCAAAAACAATTGAATAACAAAATTTATCGTGTATATCAATATGTAGATAAAAATTTCATAAAAAACTTTTGTATTGAACATTTTCTTATAAAATGAATATTAACGACAGCAAATCGGTGTCTCCATACTTTTAACTCTCTCTGTATAACGTTAAAGCCTAGATATTTGAAACAGTTCATCTGTTCATAGTTTCATTTCCTATAATAATTTTGGTTCTTATTGATTCTTCCCCTTCAAAAGCCAATACTTTGGTTTTTGTAGTCGACATTTCTAAATTTTATTTCATATCAAACAATGCGACTTCAATGTTTAAGGAGTTATTTGGATAATTTAAATCATCACTACGTCGAGAAGTGGTTGTCATAGACAAAACTTGGATGTCTTCAAACGGTATTCCTGGAAGGTTCCGACGAGTTGAAGCACAACATACGAAGCATAGGAAAATCACGAGGTTACGTTGGTAAATGGTTTGTTGTAGTTCATGCTTGTTCTAATTTACGTTTTGTTGAAACTCCTCCTTGTTATTTGCATCAAAATCACAAATGAAAGATTATCACGGCGAAATACATTTAGAAATGGTTAGCTGAGCACTTGATGAATAATTTAGAAGAACCGTTATTGATTATTATGGATAATGCCCCATACCCATTAGATGCCAACTTCAACCTTGACCAATACAAATAATGCAACTTGGTTAACTATAAATAGCATTCATTTCGTTCTGCACTTGCACAAAGTAGAATTATTAAAATTGGCCCAATCACACGGAAAGGAAAAGCGCTACGATACGGTGAATGAATTATAAAAAGTCATGGGCATGAATTTTTTGCGACTTACACCTTACCATTGCCAGTTTAATGCAATCGACATGATATGGGTACATTTTAAAATATTATGATAAACATATTGAAAGGGATTGTTACGGTGACGGCGAGGTCATAGCCATGTGGGAGGAAGCCTTACAGAAATGTACTCCAAAAATTTGGAAAAATTGTGTGCGTCATACCGAAGATAAATTAAACAGTGCTAGGAACAGTGAAAGGCTTCTAGATATAATGATGGGAGAGGTTGTAATAATTGCCGACCATTTACGAGGATCTAGTTCTAGAAGTAATAGTGAAAGTGATTAATTTTATTTTTGATTTTAATCCATAACTTCTATTATTTAGCTGGTCCTTTATTACTTGTCTTAATATTGCTATAAATTCATTCAAATTAGTAAAATTTTGATTTGACGGTTCTGACTGACTCAGCTCTTCATATCTCCTTGTTTGTTAAACAAAAAGTATGTTTATTAAATAAATAATATCAATTAAATGAACCTATATTATACGAATTTTCCATAATTTTAAAAATAATAATCGGTATAGCATGTGCAGAATATGTTCTGTACCACAGATTGTAATTTTTAAATTTCAAATTTGACGCCAAAGCTAATGTATGGTTTCACATAATCTTGGTTTTCTTTTACTTTTAATTTAAACGCTGTCATTAAATTCGCTGTACCTTGGTTTGGCAGTCCGCAAGTGCACGCTATCATCTCATTTTATTTTATTAGTTGTTCTTAAGAGTTTTCTATTCTATTATATTGAATAGCATGGATAATAAGAGGATCTTCTTGTCTCAAAAGTCTGTGTTCACTATAAAAGTCTCAATTATATTCCTATTCGCTTTTATTTTACACTTTTTATCATTTAGCGTCAAGCAGTTTTGTAATCTTGACTTACTACCTTTCCTATGAATTGTACAAACCATGGCTTCTCCGTATTAGCTAGGCATTTTCTCGTTTTCTCAAATGTCATTTATTAACACGTATACTAATTCACAGAACTTCTCGTCTCTATGTTATACCGTTACATCATTCTCTCCTAGGTTTTTGTTTCTTTTCATTTTGCTAATTACTATTTCATTTGCTCTCATTCTGCATCTCTTAGTTCTTCCGTGTCCTCTCTTAGTTGCTCTCCAGTTCATTTTGTGTTTGTAGTTCTATACCGCATAATATTATTTGAAAATGATGTAGCTAACCTTTCATAATGCCTTCGTTCCACGCTATCCGATTGCCGTCTCTGTAGTAGATTGTTCTCTCCTGGTATCCCTTTTGAACTTTTCTAATGTGTTCGTAAAACAGCTGTCCTCTGAAGTAAACCTTACCTTGGTGGGGCAGAGAGCTTGACAAGTTAATGTCAAACGTAAGAAAACTATGGAACGGTGCCAAAAGCACTGGAAATTGGGAGCTAAATTAAAGAGCTAACCGACTATAACAAAGCAGAGAGAAAGTCTGAACGAGGAACATGGCGAAGGTTCTGCGAAGCGATAGACAATTTTTCTCTTACAGTCCGACACCAAAAAGTTCTGCCTCAAGACCACTCACATCAAATTGGACTACTTAAAAAGCCTGGTGGTAGTCACAGCAAAAATGGGAAGGAGAATCTAGAAACAATTTTAAAGACTCACTTTCCAGTTTCTGTCAGAATAGAGTACACAGAGGCTTCACACTGGCTTGATGAGGATATTTACCGTCCTTCAAATAGAGAGGAAAGCCTGCCTGGAAGGATTTTTACTCTAGAATAGATTAAATGGGCCATTAGCTCATTTAAACCATATAAATCACCAGGAGGGGAAATCATATTTCTTGCTCTACTTCAACAGGCCATAGGCGAACTGCTGCCAATTCTTGTAAGGATCTTTAGGGCAAGTTTTGCCCTGTCCTACATACCACAAGTTTGGCGGGACGTCAGGCTGACATTCATACAAAAGGCAGACGGGAAGCCTAAAGATATGCCAAAATCCTATCGACCTATTAGCCTGACATCTTCTCTCCTTAAAACAATGTAGAATATCGTAGACAAAATACATACGAAGCGAATTTCTGATTAAGGTACCGCTTCATGACGAACAATTTGCCTATCAAGAAGGCAAATCTACTGAAACTGTCCTACATAATCTTATAAGTAAAATTGAAGCAGCAATAAGAACAAAAGACACAGCAAAGACACCTTTGATACAAACCACTACAAATCAAGAAAAAGAGCTATAGAGTACAAAGGTATAGAACCTGCAACCATAAGACGGACGAAAGCGTTGCTAAAAAATCGAAAGATAACCGTAAAACTAGGAAGTGATTCGATGACCATTAAAGCCACTAAGGGGTGACTTCAGGGTGAAATACTATCGCTCCTACTGTGATCTCTGGTCATTGCTGATCTTAAAATGATGAGTGACTCTGGAATAAATATACAGGGTTACGCAGATGATTTACTAGTCACTATTAGAGGCAAACATGACAGGGTTATTTCTAACCTCATGTAGAATGCTCTCAATAAATTTACAGACTGGTGCCAGGTGGAGAACTTAAATGTAAATCCTAGCAAAACGGTCATTGTACCATTCACTAAAAAGAGGCGATTATTTCTTACAATCAATGGCATACAAATACAGTTTTCCAATGAATAAATATCTGGCAGTTAGTATCGACCAGAAACCCCTTTGGATTCCACATCTTGAAAGAAGCATACAAAGAGCAACAACGGCATCTTGGATTTGCCGTAGATTCTTTGCAAAATCTGGGGGCTGAAGCGAAAATGATCTTTCGGTCGTACTTAACGGTGGTAAGACCCATTGTCATCTACACAACTCTAGTGTGGGGAACAAAAACGTACGATAGTTCAGTGCAGAACAAGCTGCTAAAAGATCAGCGGCTGGACCGTGCGGGAGATACTGGTGCCATGCACACTTGCCCAACAGCAGCAATGGAAGCTATGCTCAACCTTCATTCTTTGCACGTAAAAATTAGGAAAAATGCAATGCTAAGTGCCGTTTCACAACTAAACAAGAAATTCAAATCAGGAGACCTGATTGGACCCTTAGAAATTCTAATAGAAGAACAAGAACTACTGTCGGAACCAACTAATATATCAACGCCAGTTATGTTCAGCTGGGACCGATTGTTTGAAGTGGTTATTTATGACCGCCGAACATGGAGTTTAGGAGAACCGACATTAGAAAAGGAACCAATCGAGTGGTACATGGATGGATCCAAATCATCCACCTGCATGGTCATAGGTATCTATGGCCCAGGAGTAAGGCTTTCAAAATCCTTGGGACAAGTTCCTTTAGAAGATCTTCCAAGCAGAGACCCATGCCGTAGATATCTGTGCTCAAATATGCCTAAGAAAAGGTTATAGCAGAACTAGAATCTATATCCAAGCAGCACTTAAAGCTCTCAGTTCTTACACTCTTGAGTATGGAATTGTCTGGCAATGTCTACAAACTGTAAGGTCACCTTGATATGTATGTCAGGCCATGAGGGCATCACTGGAAATGAGGAAGCCGATAACCTTGCAAAGAGAGGCTCGAAGACTTATTTTATTGGTCCGGAACCTTTCTGAGGCTTAGCAAAAAGCCACTTCAAGGCAGAGTTCAATATATGGGAAGAGTCTCAAAAGACCTCCCACTGCAACAACATTACAAGCTTAAGGCGATACGATTCATACAACACTCGCCAAACAGAGCACGCGAACTGCTTGAACTCGGCAAACAGGAGCCAAGGAATATAATAAACCTTCTAACTGGACCTTGCCCTCTGAGGTACCATCTCAATTTAATCAGTAAAGCTGAGAGCAACCTATGTGGATTCTGTGAATATTTGATAGAAACAGCGGAACATATCCTCTGCAACTGCGAACTTATAACCCGCCAAAGGTTTCAAAATCTCGGAAAGGTGTATACAACACTTGACGAAGTGCGCAAAGCTGCTTCCAGGAAAATCTTAAAGTTTGTAAGAAGCTTAGGACTTGAGGAGTAACACTAGGTTAGCATAGTGTCAAAAAAGATTTACATAGGTCGAAGTATTGAGAGGCAATTTCATTGCCTGAACGAGCCCATGAACATAACATAACATCTTCATTTAATGCTTTACTTGCTACGATCTCTTTCACATTATTTCAGATCAACGGTGCTGCTAAAATTGTATTCTGAAGTAAAGTGTTGACGGAACTAGCCCTCCTTTAATGTGTTATAAAAAAACTATGGGAATTGAAAACTTAGTGCCGTCTTTTCCTTATGTAACAATCAGTGATACCCTTTCCTTCATGATATTCAAAATAACGGTAACAGCACATCCCTAGCTGCTAAAAGGAGTTGTTTAGGTAAGCTAAGATTACTTCGTCGGTGCTCATTACGCTAAACAACTAAAATTAAGCTCTAGAAAAGTGGTAGTTTTAAGTGCAATAAAACAAAACGTAGGTAGTGGCAATTATATATTAAGCAAAAAAATACAAACTTTTCAAGATCGTACACCTTCACCTAAGTTAATTCTTCAACGCGTATACTGGCCAGTAAATGTACAGTCTGTATGTTTAATTTGGGTTTACATAACGACCCACAAACATAATGGTGGACCCGAGCTGCAAATAGAAAATGAAGGGATGATCGGCTGTAAACTCCTTAGGTTCATCAGAGTCCATTGCTGATCCAGTTAGCATGTCAACTGAAAAAATAAATAAATGTTTAAGTACAGTAAGAGTATTCTGAAGAAAATTTTAAATTAAGGTAATTACTTAACTATTATAATTATAATTATTATACAACCACGTTTTTATAACTACAAAATCCGATAACTTAATTTTGAGGAAAATATTGATGGAAAACAACTTTGTTGATAGCCAGATAGACATTTTAAAATGTTTCAGTATAGACATTTTGCGCTGGACGTACCTGCCGTAGCGGCTGCAGCTGTTGTTCCTTCTTCATTTACTTCAATAAAAGCCTTCTGAACGACTTTTGCTGATCATCAAAGGAACGTTGTCAGCTATTCCGCTAAAGTCAGCAGAGTCTTCGAAAGCATCCTTAACGCCCAACTATGAAAAATAGGCTATTATGGCTTAACTGAAATTAAACAACCAATCTAAACTTACAGCTTGCAATATAGGTTTGAACTCAATGGAGGTTTCAATTTTGAACTTGGGGAGAACAACTACAACCTCCTCGTTGGTATATTTAGGAGCAACAAGCACATCTGCAATGTGGTTTTCCAAAGCACTCAAACCTTCTACATCGTTAGGCAAAACAATTGTCATGGTAACAGGGCTTCCGAGATAGGGCATCTCCAAGAACTTGGCGTTCAATTCGGAACTTTCGTAATAGTTGAAGTCGTTCTTAATTTGCATAAAATCAGTTTTAACTTCATTCTTAGAATCAAGAGAAAAGCTCAACTTGCTGGTTACACTTTCATCAAATTTATTTAGCCATGTTCCTTGAAAATACAGAGCATTGATAAGGACAGCAATCGTATCGTCTTGTAATTCGTCTGATTTAATCAGATCTTTGATTTTAGCATCGGTCTTATCTTCAACCCATTTGTTAATTTCGGAAGCAGCCTGGACATTCTTTGTAAAGTCAATGGCTTGAACTTCAGCGTCGAAATAATTAACAGCGGTGTCTTTGAATGAATCGAGGATGGGTACATCGTCTTTAATATACAATTTATCTGCAGTATTTAGTTTGTACTTCTCGTTGACTTTGATATTTGAAGTCAGACTTTTAAAAATTTCCTGAATAGCTTTCGTATTATTCGGAAAGTGAAGTCCAGAAATTAGTTGTTCGGCAGTTTGGCCCTTGGCTCCAGTGCAAACAAGTGCGAGAACGATGTCTACCGATAAGGGACATACCAAGAAATTTCCAGAGATATTTTTAAGGAGTTGCTAAAAGTAAACAGGAAGATATTCGATTAGTTTATTTACTACTGACGTGATGGAGATTATTATATGTAGCATTTCATAAATTTCCAGTGCCTAAATTGTGCGCAACTGTGCTTAAAAGTATACAGCCTACATTGGACATAAGAAACAAAACCTTCGGTTTCGCATAATTAACGGTAATTTTGAGAACATTACTACTGTTATGGTTTTCAGAAAAGATGATAGTGTCCAACTTATTTGTCAATTTTTTTATACTAACTTTACTTATTAGTGATGGAGAAGCGTAGCGGACGCGGCCGGGCACGGACGTATTTTAGGAGCTCTCGATCAAGATTGCTTAGCGAGACTTTAAAAAAGTATTTTGTTTTGGGTGAAAACTCTCAGGTTCCAGTGCGTGTCTGTACGAATCTATGGAGGAGGACCTCTATCGGCTCTACCTGACGATCGATCAAAGGTGAAAGATACGCGACCGACAAAGAAAACAACAGGACGGAGGGAAAAGCAGAAAATGCAGTAACAGCTAAGTGGAAGGCTTAAATAGCCTTTTGTAGTCTTTTGAAGTTTTTGGTGGTATTTGTAGTCAATAAAATAAAATTATAATTAGAAATTAAAAGGGGGGCATTGAGTAGCAAATGAATGCAAAACTGTACTAGCGCATTTTGGGTACAAGCGACAAGGTTGGGAAGCAGGTAGAGGCTTTTACAAGCCCTCGCACCCAACAACCGAAACTCTTGTTATACCGCCATAAAAATATTTCTCGGCGGCAACGGGCAGTCAAGCATACCTTCAATCAGGGGACTCACTCCTGATTGGTATAAAATAGTTGCGTTTAGTATTTTACTGTCTGGCTGGAAAGCCGATAGGAGGGCAACATAGGACAATCTAACAAAGGATGCTAAAGCCTAAAATTAAAAATATCTCACGTTCAATTGCAAAATAGAGTGTATGAGGGATAATTCAGGTCCAGGAAATGCAACTTCTAAAAATAATAAACGACTGATAAAATTGAATCTTAGGTATTTTAATGTAATTTAAGTTACTGAAATTTATTTCAGCGTGTAGTTCTGGGTAGGCCAAGTAGGACAAATCTTGGTCTCGGTATCTATAACTTCTACAAGTAAAGGAAAAACGATCTGAAACTATAATCTCCTTTAATTTCTTTTAATTTCATCTAAATTAATCTCCCTTATTTTAGTTTGAAGCGTAGATGAGGGTAAGCCAAATGAGAGACCGCAAAAGTTGCGTTTAGTATTGTTTTGAGCAGTTGAAACTGGAAAAGGGGCCAATAAATGATAAGTTAACAATCGAGGTTAAGAAAAGATTCAGAATATTTCACATTTAACAGTAAAGCGGAATATATTACTGACAATTATAGCATTATTGCGAATAGGAAAAAAGATTCAGAAATTCTAGAAGGGAAAACAACAACGAAGTGCTTCACCACATCAAGACCCAAATACTGGGATCATTACTGAGAAGACTTGCTAACCATCCTCTACAACAAGCGTATGCCATGTAAACAGAAAAAAGGAGGATCGGAGGAACATGCTACACGTGGAATACATCATTGGAGAGGGACATCCAAAACACCGGCATACTTGAACAAACATTTGAGGAAAGGACATGAGGAACAGAGGATATACGAAGAGAGGCAAGAAGAATCCCCGCACTAATGGAAGAATCCGATCAAGAATCGACTGAAGAAGAGCAGGCTAACGGAGAAGAAGAAGAAGAAAGAGAGTGAGGAAGGGGAAAACAAAGGAGAAGAGGCGAAACATGCACCAGTGGGAAAGAAAACGATGGATATCTAGCGGTCGACTGCAGAGGGGAAGGTTAGGGAAAAGACGGAAGTACAACCCAGACTTGAACCTCCAACTAAGTGGTAAAATAGCTGTAATCAGTGTGGCAAATATTAAACAGTTAATTAGTTATTAGAAAACTAATATAGGGGCAATCTATCACCTTAAAACAATAGATAGATAAGAAATACGAACAATGTAAAATATGATACCAAAGATATAAGGTTTAAAGGCATAATCGCATAACGGACAGTTGAAATAAGTCTGGGAGTAAATACTAAGTAGTTTAATACTTATTAGGAGACTAAGATAAGGGCAATCTGTCACCTTAAAACAATAGATAGATAAGAAATACGAACAATGTAAAACTTGATACCAAAGCTGTTAGGTTCAAAGGCATAATCGCATAACGGACAGTTGAAATAAGTTAGGGAGTAAATATTAGGTAGTTTCTTAATTATTAGGAAAATAAGATAGGTGCAATCTGTAACCTTAGAACAATAGACAGATGTGAAATAAGAACAATATGAACCTTTGATACCAAAGTTTATTAGGGCCAAATGCTTAATCGCATAAAGGACAGTTGAAATAAGTTTGGGAGTAAATACTAAATAGTTTACTATTTATTAGGAAACTAAAGTAGGGGCAATCTGTTACCTTAAAACAATAGATAGATAAGAAATTCGAACAGTGTAAAACTTGATACCAAAGCTATTAGGTTCAAAGGCATAATCGCATAACGGACAGTTGAAATAAGTTTGAGAGTAAACATTCAGTAGTTTATTAGTTATTAGGAAACTAAGATAGGTCCAATCTGTAACCTTAGAACAATAGACAGATGTGAAATAAGAACAATGTGAAACTTTGATACCAAAGTTATTAGGCTCAAATGCATAATCGCACAACGGTCTCGGTTACGTACTCAAAAACCCCATTGATCCGTAGCTTACTAACTACCCGGTGTTGCAGCAGCGGTGTCCCAACCTATCCATTAAATCCCTACCCACCTAGTGGCATGGGGTGGGCCTGGCGTAATCCAGGATCGACCCTCGAGTCAGCTCCATGTCAGATGATGATGATGATGACTAACTTTACTTATTAGTGATTTTACAAGTATGTACGTGTGGTAGTTTATTAATTAAATTTTTCCAAATTAACTCACCGTATACACCTCAGAAGCAAACTGCTTCTTTCCTTTGGAGAAATTATAGAGTTCCTGAGTGGGCTGTGTCAGGACTGACATAACTCCAAAAGCAAGCAACAGTAGAAGCTTCATGTTGTACCTGGAATTATTATATATAAGAGTTATGAAAAATAAAACAAAATTATGAAATTGTTTTAAAATAATGCGTCTTTGGAGATAGAAATTGACTGAAACAGCATTATACTCTTTATTTGTCTACATCCTGTTTCAAAGTCGATAAAAAAAATTCCGATACACTGTCCTTCGTCCGTCCCATTCTTCTAATATTAGTTTCTGCTAAAATATAAATATGAATAAGGAAATGTTGCTTGCCCTGAGTATAATCGTAAGTAGTACCAATTTCTGATACTCAAATAAAATATTTATTTTATATTCTTCGCTGTATGTGCACGTAAAAATGGTTTCGCAATGATGCATATTTTGATAATACATATACAAAAATTTTACATAAATGTAAATAGCCTGCTAGCCTAACAATTTATTACGTTTGCAAAATCTGTTTCAGATATCTGATTTTGATCAAAATCCTGATATATCAAATATCATATTTTGGTTTCTGTTAATTCTAAAAAAATTATACAAGCAGGCCCAATTTTGTATTTGTAAATAATTGTTAAACGACCGTTAAACTTACTTACAGTTTATTATTATTGTTACACACGCTCTCTGGCTCATACCAAATATTGGGTAGAGTAAAGTATTTTTGTATTTGTCAAATTTACCTTTTTATATAACTATCCTATCTAAATACAAATTTGGGGTATCTGATATCACTAAAAAAATTTCAGAGCTGCTTCTTAATTTTATCAAACATAATTTTCCCAAGCTAATTGAAAAGTTAACTAATTAGATTACCCTAATTAAATGAAAACGTTCTATTTCCTAATCGTTAAAAGCTTTTAATATATTTAAGGGCATGTTTGAACCACCTATTTCGTGTAGGTTTACTAGTTCTTCATCGGACGCCTCCCCAAATACGGTGAGTCCTGGGGAAATAACATACTCGGAGCGGACCGAAATTAGCACCAGGGTCTGATACAGAATAGACATTTGCGAACAGCTTCTGTCCCAGATTGGAAAGCTGATATCTCAAATCTGGGAAAGCAGCAGGACCGTACCAAGGTTAATAATTTTCCCTGAATATTCATTATAGCTGAAAATCAAATGGCAATGGCTCCCAGTCCCGGGTACCTCCAATTGCGAAGAGGTTGTGAATAATCTCCGGGTCAGCTAATATCTTAAGTATAAAATGGTGTAAGAGAATCGGTAAGTGGAAAGTCCAAAGTATGTTTCAGGCTAGATAGGCAGCTAACATAATGAAAGAAATGCATTACAGACAACTCAACAATACAGCTAAAAGAAAAATCAAAAAGGCAAAGGAAGCTTGGTTGACAGAGAAATGCTCCAAAATTAAACAACCGGAACACCAACATGACTTACTTAACATGCATAAGAATATCAAAAAAGCTGCCGGTTTATACATATAAACAAAGAAACTCCGGAATCATCTCAAATAACTACGGTGTCACATTGTTAAATATTGACCATAAGAAAAAATGTGGAAAAACTTCATGCAGACGCTACTCAATAACGATCACCGAGATAATCTGAAAGAATTATGAGGTATATCAGGACCACCTATCACACAAGAACAAGTTGAGAATTTAATAAGGAAGATGACTAAGAATATCAAGGCATTTAGGCTAAATGAAGTTTACGCAGACCTAGTTAGGCTTAGAAGCTTAGGCTTACAAGACAATGTAAATGGTGCAATGGACATTTTTAACCACATTTACGGAGCTGGTGCGATTCCAAAGTAATTGGCTATTGTCAACGTTTATTTCCATATCAAAAAGACGAAAACAGTTAATGCGAAGAAATGTGAACAATAAAGATCTATACGCTTAGTAAGTCACATTTTAAGAATCTTCCTCAAAGTTCTTCATGAACCTTCAAAGGTGGAAGAAAACACCAGCGAGGCACAGTTTGCATTCAGAAACAGTCTCGATGCCAAGGAAGCATTTCTTATCCTTAATGTTCTAATTCAAAGTGCACAAGATGTAAAAATTGATAGATATTGACCGGAATGACATCGAAAGATCTGTTCCGTGCTATAGCTAACAAAATTAGATGGGCCATAATGATCGCCTACGTCCGATCAAGATGCGGCACAAATAGAAGTAGAAATTGAGTAGACAAGATCGAGGCGAATATGAATGGCCATAAGTATAATGAATTTAAGATGGTAGAAGCAAGAAAATAGAAAAGAAGGCACACTTTAAATCATCTTACCTGGTTCTGAGCATTTATAAATAAATATAGTGGATAGATAATAAATTCGCAGAGTGATTTGTCAGATTAAAACATAATAACAATAACCTAATTTGAATAAAATATACGTCAGGTTACATTATCATTTGTTATTTTAGAGATGAACTGTACTAGTGATTGACGTCCTCGCCTTTTGCAGTCTAGTATGTAATATCTGTCTGCTGGATTGTCAGAGGCGGCAAAACAAACTATCTAATGGGTGATGGAAATTCGTCTTGTCACAAAGGATATGATGGAAGCCATGTAGTGTTACACATATTATAAAATGACGTTGTTTCTGCTTAGCACCTTTCCAGACTTGTGAGGAGATTGCTGGAGCGTCCGTGAATCTGTCTATCACGAACTTGATATTCTTTTCTTCCTTTATTTCCTTGTATTCGGCAACTACAGTGGGAACCTTGAAATTTCTCTATAATTTCCCCCTCCCCATACTACTCACATCTGTCAGATAGACAGTGAACGTATTAGATGCATTCTTTGGCAGACCTAGTACCTTCTTGAGAGAGCGACCTTTAATTTTGTCCAGCTGTAGCCGGTGTTGTGTGGAAAGCAGTGAGCAGATGGATTTAAAACTATAAGTTACTGCAGGCCATATTTTAATACTATATATCTTAATTGCAGTGTTTAGCTTTAGATTTTGAAGGTGTTTTAAAGACCTGATTACTTGAGCCATTTTCTTTCTTTTTGTGTGGATATGGTTCTTTAGAGTCAACATTGGCTGGAGTGTAACAGCTAGATATTCATTTTCATTTACAAAGTTCAGTTGTTGGTTGCCTACAAATAATTCATCATTTCTTTTATATCTGCTTCCTCTTCTAAATTTCACCACCTTACTTTTTTCATGATTAATATTCAACATATTTGCCTCGCACCAGGTATTCAGGTAGTTCAAACTTGTCTGGAGTTGCTTAAGATTTTTTTGAGTACAGAACGAGATCGTCGAATTTTTAAATACATGTTACATCCCAGTTCTCTGTGGGCACTAAGTAATTCAGTCACAAGATCTTTGTAATTTTCAGCTTTGACACTCCCAAGAAAATTGGTCACAACTGTTGTAAAGCTCTCCATGCTCTTCGTTCAACTTCATTCCGCAAGTTGTCAAATTCGCCATCTTTCATTACCTCTCGTATTTGTGATCCCACAAAAATGGCCTCCTTAATTTTTGCCTCACTAACTCTCAGAAATTTCTGTTTCAGATACAAGAACCCTCTTCCGTTCCGATCTAGTGCTCTACCGAAATTTTTCAATAAGCCCCATTTAATATGCAGTGGTGGTAGAAATACGTTTTTAGGATCAACCAGCGGTTCGTTGGTAATATTTTTTTGACCCGGCGTTAGTGCTTGACGTAGTGGCGATTCCTTCTGTATATAGTGACGATCTCGTGCACAGCTGTCCCATTCACACAGAAAACAACAGTATTTTGTATACCCCAGCTGAAGTCCAAGAAAAAGCGCTATACTTTTAGGTCTCCACAGATTGACCACTCACAGTCATTATACCGGATGTGTTCTAGGAGATATCGCATATTCTCATATGAGTCCTTCATATGAACGGCATGAGCTATAGGTACAGATAGGTATTTATTGCCGTTGTAAAGCAAAACTGCTTTTAAGCTAAGATTTGAAGAATCTATAAATAGGCGCCAATTGCCTGGTTCGTGTTGTCCTAATGCGTGAAATAAGTTATCAATATCCGTGCAATATACCAAAGTCCCTACTTGAGCGAAACAATGTGTAAGTCCTTTTTGATCTTTTTGGAAGTGAGTTGTATGTACGTCACCTTCGATGAGATTCCACCCGTTTAATCTCGACGCTAGAAGTTCTGACTGTGATTTAGCTAGTTTTAAATTTCGAACTAAATCATTCACCTCAGCCTGTGAAATCAGATGTGGTTCTGTTGTACATTCTGGTGCTTGAAATAGTGGACATGGTCGATTTCCTGTGCGAATTGCACATCACCAGTTGGAACACCGGTGCTTTCAGGTTCGTCTGCGTCCAAACTCCAAGATTCTGGTGGATTTGCTATAGGAAGATCTTCACTATGTTCGACGGGGCGTAAAGCTGATGGTAAATTGGGATACTGCACAATATGCTTGGGCTTCGGTCTGATGCTCAGTATGTTAGTGAGGCGAAAGGAACAGTCTGGGGCATGGTCTTTCTGTTCTCTCTATACCATTGGTACTGCAAAGAGCATTTTACGTTTTGTATCATTCTTGCAAACCTGTTAACAATGTTACATAAGTCTTGGAACATATGTGAGGAGCCCACCACTTATCTTGATCTCATACTTTAACTCCGAAATAAAGTTCGTAAGCTGTTTGTACAAGTGGGGTGAAAGTACGTTTTTGCGATTTAAAAGTTAGTTCCCCACACACATAACAAAAACTGTTAACATTATTTACACACTGCCTAGCCTTTGTACTTACTTGTTAATTCACAGTCAATCACAGTGCAGTAATAAACAAAAATCAAGTATGTAGAACACAAACACGTTAGTAACGACATTTCGCGGCACGACATAGGAAAAGCAGTAACTTCATACGCCGGTAAATGCCTACTAATGCACAATATCTGATTTGGTGCGTACTTCTTGCATGTAATAGACAGGAAACAACTAGTATTAACACGGTATATTCGTCACTGCTGATATAAAGAGATCTAAAAAAAGCTGATCCTCAGCGGGCTGTGGAATGAAAAGTCACGTCTTTACTAGACTAAAGGAATGTTTACGATGTCAGATAAATTAGTTATCTTTTTTTTGATACGAATCTGACAGATTGTGAAAATGATTTTTAATACATTTTAAAGAGCATTCATTATTGATTCTTACTTTCGGAACGGCTTTCAAGTTGACGGAGAATGGACCTATTCGATTCCTCCTTGTTTTGTGGAATTCCGAGAGAGGTATCCCAATGACATTATTACGTACCGAAAATTTTATGCTTTGGTTAAGAATTTAGTCAGCAATTTTCGAGAAACTGGAAGTGTTGGTGCAGTAAGCGTGCCTTCGAAAAATATTGGCCCAACTAACCTACGGCGACTCATTCCAACCCAGACTCCTATTTTCTGTGGATGAAGGGGAGCTTTAATTGTAACATGTGGATTGTCGCTACTCCAAATCCGCATATTCTATGAATTAACATACCCATAAGGTAAAATCAGGCTTCGTCGGTAAAAAAAGGTTAAATTTAACTGCTCACCATTGAGATTATCCAAAAACCAACGACAAAACTGAACTCTTTTTGGATAATCCTGTTCTAAAAGCTCCTGAACGGATATAAATCGGTAAGGATGCAGATGCAAAGCTTGTCTCAATATTCTGTGGCATGCACCGTAACTTAAATCATCAACTTGCA
>JABXWE010037208.1:0-10637 GCA_014611495.1 Limonius californicus
GGGTTTAAATTAAAATTACAAGTAGACCTAATAAATTATAATCCCAAAAAATACACACACAACAAATTGGAGATAATTACTCTCTTAAATTATACATGCTCAATTTAAGCAGAAAATTAACTTTCAGCTCCTAGCTTTAATATAATCACGGAAGCTGCTGCATGTTAAGTTATTAAACCTGCTGAAACGGTTGAACACAAAATAATTATTTTTGCAATTAAAATTGATGTGAGATTCTGATTAAAAACGGCTGCTTTGCGACGGACTAGTACCTACTAATTAACACAATTAACTAGAAATGAAATTAACTTACCGTTTTCATTCGAAAGTGCCGGTTTTCACTGTTATTCCTCAATGTAATACACCTGCAACAAAATGAATAATCAATCAATAATCACATTATCCTCTAGTTTAAAATTTAAATCAATCGTTGATAATTAAACAAATTGCATGTAAATATTCTCAATGTTTATTAATTATAACTTTGTATTAAAGCTACCTTGCAGAGGTATTGATTTGGCATTTTCTAAAATGCCAAACAAGGTGTAGTCTCAAAAGCAAAGTTACGTGACATTTGCCTAGGTAGTTGAAAACTCGATCGTGTAATAAATAATAAATTACCGTAGAGTGGGAAGTCTGGCACGAAATTCAAATACAAACATTAATTATTTAATGCCTCGTATCTGGTACACTTTTAAAGCGTTCACTGTGACCAAGTAATAAAATACAATGAAATAATACTTAAACGTAATTTTACGTTTAAAACATTCACAGAGCACTTATAGCGCAATAATACTCAAGAATTTTAATAATTAATAACTGCTATATCTTACAATTATCCAATAACTGGATTTATATAGGGCGTTTAAAGAGGAATCTCCCAAACTACAAGGGTGTGTTCCACACGTAATTTTGAAAAAAAAGATATCAACGTAGGTCCGAATCGGAAAAAAACGGGCAAATATCTCGAAAACAATGCATTTTTTAGTATTTCAGAATTGCAAGGGCAGCTGGAATAATTTGCTGAAGTTGCCCTTTTTGATCATTAGTCCTTTCCGCATAAACCAGCTTCTTCATATGTCACAAAAAATAGTCGAAAAGGTTTAGATCAGGGAACTGTGTTGGCTCGCGTGTGCCTTGATTCCAATTTTTTCAAGTGTGTTATTCAATTCAAACAATTATTAAGTCTTTTTCTGGAACTACAGGGGACAAGACAGTCGATTTAGTAGCGAAGACGGTTCTAGTATGTTTTTAGTACTTACTTTACTATGTTTACTATTACAATTATATGTTTACGAAAAGCTAATTCTGGAAATATCTTTACATTTTTTACATTTGTGGAACTGTGACACTATTCGGATAACTGGAAGTTCGGATAAGTGATTGTATGTATTATGGAAATGTACTATACTATTAAAATATTTAATATATTACAAAAAGAAAATTAGACTCTTTCAATTAACAATTAAAATCGTAAATGAAGTTTTGAAATTCGATTCCGAGACTCTATATACAGGTTGTTAAAAAATCTCAAATCTCTCTTAGATGTAAGGTCCTACAGAGGCATAAACATCGACTCCGACCACTACCTTGTTAGAGCAAAAATCAGAACAAGAATATCCAATGACAAAAAGGAACGAATTCGCCGCCAAATCAGCTTTAATACGGACAGATTGAAATCGGCAGAAGTTGATATTGATACCAGGAATATAAACCAACAACGGGAACAATGCAAATCCATAATACACTCAGCAGCGGAAGAAACACTAGGAAAGATGCAACATCCACGAAGGAATAAATGGTTTGATGCCCAACGTGCGGAGGTAACAGACGAAAAATAGAAGGGGTACGCGAAAATGCAACAAAGGCTCCAAACACGTGCATCAGTAGAAGATAATAAAGCAAAAAGAAGAAAAGACTACGTTGGATGAAAAAAAAGGTACTAAAACGACCAAATTGAAGAAAGCCTAAAATACCACAAAGAAAGCAGGAAATTTTACAACAATTAATGAGATGCGACGGGAATTCAAACCAAGACTATCATTGTATAAAGATAGAGAAGACCATATCGTTAGCGAAAAGGAGAGATTTCTAGAAAGATGGGCAGAATACTTTAAAGAACACTTAAGCGGAAACAGTGAAGAACAGCCGGAAGAAGTAGACCAATCCACTGCAGACGAAGAACAACCACCCCCGACACTACCAGAAGTCCGCGAAGTCATTAAAAAACTGAACAAAAACAAAGCCCATGGCGGTGATAACCACTGCAGACGAACAACAACCACCCCCGACACTACCAGAAGTCCGCCAGGTCATTAAGAAACTGAACAAAAACAAAGCCCATGGATGTGATAACCACTGCAGACGAAGAACAACCACCCGCGACCCTACCAGAAGTCCGCAAAGTCATTAAGGAACTGAACAAAAACAAAGCCCATGGATGTGATAACATACCATCCGAACTAATCAAGTACGTCGGAGAACATCTGAGGTAATAGCCGACGTATGGAATAGCGAGCTGATGCCAGAGGAATGAAACATCGGTGTTATATGCCCACTACATAAAAACCGAAGAAATAATAGGCAACCATCAATGTGGATTTCAGAGTGGCAAGTCAACGAATGATCAAATTTTCTCACATAAACAAATTATTGAAAAGATGACGGAATACAATATAGAAGCGTAGCACATATTCAAGTATAAAAGGAGACGTACTGTACAATGCCATGGAAGAGCTCGGAAACCCATCAAAACTAACAAAACCCAATGTAAAATAAGTACTGTGTTCAGGAAAAATACAAAATGAGACATCCCACCACTTTGAAACATAACCAGTGATACAAGGCGACTCACTTCTGTATCTCTTGTTTAACGGAAACCCATACGAGATTCAGAAATTGAAACGACAGGATTAATATTCACGAAATCCACGCAGATACTAGCATATGCCGACGACATTGACATTATAAGTCAAACAGCCAGAACAAATAAAGAAGCTTTTGTCCAACTAGAAAGAGCGGCAAATAACATGGGGCTAGAAATAACATACAATACATATTGGAAGGAAAGATTGAGGGGAAAAGGGCTCGAGGAAGAAGGAGAACATCGTGGATGAGCAACATACGAAATTGGTTGGGGATGAACAGGGAAACGCTGATACATACGGCACGTGACAGATGGAGATATGCCATAGTGATCGCTAACCTCCGAATCTGAGACGGCATGCCGCGGCACCCGGAGAGAGAGAGAGAGAGAGAGAGAAATTAATAAGGGAAAAACAAAGTATATGGTAGTAGCACGCACGGAAGAACGAACAAATAGAATGAGGCAAAATGTGACAATATATAAGTAGTGAGAGACTTCATATACTTAGAACGAAAGGAAAAATGAAGAGGAAGTTAAAAGAAGAATTCTTCTCGCGTACAAGTGCTCCTATAGACTAAAAAAGCAACTGAAAAGTCGCAATCTTACAAGAAAATCTAAAAGCATCATATATAGAACCCTAATACGACCCGTATTGACCTACGCCTCAGAAACGTGGACACTAACCACGTCAGAAGAAGCACTCCTAGGAGTATTCGAGAGACAAGTTTTACGGTCTATATATAGCCCCGTGATGGCAAATGAAATATGGTGAAGGAGATTCAACCACGAACTGTATGAACTATATGATGAAGTAGACATAATCAAGATAATCAAGTTGGGAGACTTAGATGAGCAGGCCACGTTATTAGAAGAGACGACGCAAACTCGACCTAGCGCATCCTACTAACAATACCGGAAGGCAGTAGAACTGCTGGAAGGCCCAAAATCAGATGGAACTGGAAAGATAGAGGCAGATGGAAACAACTACTTGAAGAGGCCCAGCCTAGGCTGAGCTATGGAGCCAATGATGATGATTAAGAAAACACGGAGCTTTCACATTGTTGGGGGTTATACGTGGAAAGTAAACTGGCATCTTTTAAATAACGAAACTGGCAAAATCATGTTGAAATAAAAACTTTAGTGTAGATAACCTAAACATAAAGGAAAATAAACAAACTTTTATTCTACAGGACATTCTAGGTAGGTAGGTAACTGAAATGGGACAACAGAAAATAGTGAAGTATTCGATATTTGGATTATTGCGATTTCCAAGCGCTTAAGCGCCTAAGATTAAAATGTTTACCTACAGCAATTTACACCGCGTCATTACAGCTAACAAGTATACGGAATTTACAAATATGTCAAAATCCTTTAAAAATTGGTGGAATACATATGTACAATTAAAATTGCTCTCAGCATTAAGCAATTAAAAGCTTCATTAAATGGTGGCTTTAGATACACAGGAAGGCCAAATACGTAATAAAATTGTATGTACCTACATCTTACAAACAAATTTCTTGGTGACAACAACGAGTGACGGTAACTAATAAATACACAAACCATAAAGTTATTACACTTGTAGCTAGGAAAACCTATTGGCTTGTACCTACCGACATAATTTATTTAAATAAACGTTTAAATGCTACTATGTATAAGTCATATTATAAATTTTTGGAAATGTATAAAATTACAAACCGTGCCCTATCGTTGTTTCTGCCAAAATTATATTTTTTTTATATTGGATTATTTTTTTCAGTCAGTCTAACTGTAAAACAGGAGGAGTAACGCTGAAACTTTAGGACGGTATTAAGGCTTGGGATATCTGCAAAATACATTTTCATTTTTTGGCAAAGGTGATCTTATAGGCCTTCTATGAGTTTAACGCCGTTTAGAGCCCAGAAGTTAAAAACGCAAGAAAAACTGGATATACTGACAGTGTTGCAATTTTATACAGAGGTTTCTCTTTTTAATTTTTAAAATTGAGAATAAATGGTAGATTTTAGAATGAGAATGGCATTCTTAATGCTAGAATCGGAGAAGATCTTGTAACAACGAACATAATTACATTTAAAATAAACATTATATTTATTAAGGACCAGTGTGATCCAATGGTTAGAGCAGTGGGCATTTAAATCTCCTACCTGGCGGGCGATCTATCCAGTTGATTTAAATAATTGGGTACCAACGAATACGGTTGTGTAAAGCGCAATGCCCACCACACCTACACGTCTCTTGAATTTAGCAAGCGACAATTAGGTGTGAGATCAAGGATACGAGAGCTATGACCTTCCCTCTTGCAGGCCCAACTTCTTCATGGGATGAAAAGCTTCCCCACCAATATAATTATTATACCGTTTAAAGTCAGGTCGATTTATTAATAGCTTCGAATAAAATCGTATTATATGTCATATAACAAATAAAGGCATATCAGTTATAGAAATATAGAAATATCCTATACAGTTCTAACAATCTTTAGACCAATTGTAAAAACATTATTGCCAGAGATTTTTTATTGTAATTTGATTTTTTTTTGTTATAAAGTTGCTAACTCTTCTCAGGTCGGTGTATATTCGTCGTTGATTAATCAAGCTTTAAATTCGAAATATACAAAACATTATAGGACGGGGTAACCATAAAACACTAAATTGTTATGACATACTATTAAAATCTATTCAAATTTTTATAATCAACGCCATTGAGACCAATTTAAAAAATTATTCTAAAGGGCAAGTTCTGCAACCAGCTACTAATATCTACAAAACCGTTTCTCAGGCTTTGTAAGTTTTTGTTCACCTTATAAAATTTAAACAATATCCCTAGAGCAGTTTTTGAAAAACAAAATAAATATTTCGGAATAACACCATTTCATAACTAAAACATAAATTACACTACTAAGCGCCAGTATTACCTGCGTTCGAATGAACAACCAATACGAATGCGGTTGTTCAATGCTCTATGCCCACCACATCATCACGTGTCAGGCATTTGGCACGCGACAACCGGATGTGACCTTCGCCCTTGCAGACAATACCTTCAAGGCAGTTCTTGAGAAACATTTTAATAATTTCGGAAGAACATCGTTTGCATGGTTTTCTTGTGTTTAAAAGATGCTTAAAGTTTCTAATGGTAAGAACTATTACTTTACTTTTTAGTCTACGATTGCTGAATTTTACCAAATAGACGATAGACTGAACTTCAAATTACCATAGCCAAAGTGCTACACAAATTAACACCACGTAATTTTAAAATGATGACATCCAGTCTAACTTCAGCTTCCGGTTTTGAATATTTCATGAAAGTTCAATTTTTTAATTTCGTTTTTAAAGTTGCATCAATATTGGCCAACTGCTTCGAAAAAATCAATATCCACACACATACGCATAACGATAATTCTCTACAACAGGACTGGCACGTAAGAAAAGTTGAGCATTTTAATGAAGAAAAGGTCAATCATTCATTCTGTTTGTAATATAATAACAGTACAACTGAATTATTTAATTAACGGATGTACAAATCATTTTTAAACTAATATTCAAAATTCAAATATTATATGAAGAACCTTCGTAAATGTTCGCAGTTGCTTATTTTTAGTGTATTGTTTATATGTATACATGTATTAGATTGCATTAAATTAATGTATGCTACTTGTATTTTTCAAATAATGAAAATATGTTGTAAGTACCTTACATGCATAAAATATTAGGCTGCCTTTATATTTATGCAGCATCACAACTGGTTAATGCAGGATGTAAATTTTCTACCATGAAAAATTACTGAGCATTGTACGTTAATATAATGTACTTCCGAGTAATACCAGATAATACCGAGTATATAGTTCATGGTAATGCAGTGACATTATCTCTGCAACTTAGTAACACAAAATGCAATATTTAAGTTAGACAAGAATACATTCCAAATGGATTTTATATATTTTTCATAAAATCTACATCTAAATTGTCGCTTATACAGGGTGTGCCAGAAATAGGTACAAATATTAAATCCGGTGGTAGATTACAATATATACAAACTAGAAAAAACATTTCTTTGGCAAGGGACCCTGAAGATATGAGAAAATATTAATTGAAAATTTGACCCAAAAGTGTTTGAGTACCGCAGGATAATAACAATAATTTGAGTTCAAAGACATGTTATGCAAACAAAAGTAAGATAGAAGTGGAAAAAAATTTCTTATCACCTGCCACAAACCAATACTATTAGGTAGGTCAGCAATTTCTATTCAGTTATCAAAAGCCAGACAAGTTTTTACGCGTTTGCCACTTTGGATTTACTTTACAATTAGGTAATATTCTTCTACAGGACTCCGGCTCCGGCGGTCGAGCGGAGAGGTCGTCTTGGCCGCGTCTCCGCATGAAAATAATGCAAATAAGCGGGCATGCTTTGCGTTTCTTCGGGCGGGCTGCTAGGATTGTTTCGTTGCGAGAATAAAGTGAATTGTATAGGAAATCCTGCTCACCTGCATTCACCTGTTCCAAGGAGGCTCTCGTGAGGGTGGGAAGATGGGTGCCGACGATCAAACAAAGATAAGTGACCCTTTGTAGTATTGTAGCCTAATAGAATTACAAAAACGGAATAAAATTGAAATAGAATTTCAAACGGGTGAATGTTGTAACAAGGGTACGTGGATTATCGCATAGGCGGGTAGACATCGGTGGGGGAGGAGCGGCAAGGGTAAAGGGGGCTGGTATGCAAGCCGACTTGGGACTGAATTTCGTGGTAAAATTCAAATCAACATAAATACTGATTTGACGTGGCGGTACAAGGCAAACAGAACCTCCATTCAGCTTAGGAATAACAAGTTTACTGTTCCAAACATTTTAGGCATAAACATTGTGCGTGAAAAAATGTTACTCGGATATGTACAAAGTTTTGATGGGTTGGGCGTCGGACATGTATGTAGGCGGTTGGTGAGACGCACACGGTGTGGACGCAGTACACAATTTGTACTTAGTGGGATACAGAGGTGGGGAGCGCTCTGCACTGGCATTAAAACTAGCCCAGGAGACGTTGCCCGTACGCTGCAAGAGCTAACATTCTGACTAATATTCGTTTACTAAACTATCCACGGACACTTCAATATTTCGGGCAAGCCGTCTCGCAGACCATTTCAGGGCGTAATTTATGATGTAATGTGAGACGATCCCTGGACTTCATAAGTCCCAGAACCGGACCGAAATATTTCGTTCTTGCCTTTGCGCTCACATGAATTCAATCAGAGTTTGCAAAATTTCCATTATATTGCCCATGAAGCATTTTAGGACTAAACATCTTGCACGTTAACAATGCTCCTAGGATTTGTATTGAATTTGCTGTATGAACGGTCTACAATTGTGTAAGTGAGCAGCCCAGAGTATTGCAGTTTATTATTACAAGCGATGTCAACATATTCAATATTTTTACTCTGTACGATTCACACAGATGCTGGAGATTGTCAATACTATTAATTATTTCTTTATATTATTATTAGGATTATTTTTTATCGCAGTCCTCGATAGTCTGTTCATCCTTACATAATTTAATAAATTGCAGTTAAAATTGCAAATTTCCATTTTAGTGTAAAACGTAAAATTTTATTGTTACA
This sequence comes from Limonius californicus, assembly GCA_014611495.1. Classification (NCBI taxonomy): domain Eukaryota; kingdom Metazoa; phylum Arthropoda; class Insecta; order Coleoptera; family Elateridae; genus Limonius; species Limonius californicus. The sequence continues at coordinate 8,466 of JABXWE010037208.1, forward strand.
ACACATTTAACATGTACAACAGACTACTAGGATTTGTATTCAGTTTTGGATGTTTTGGAATAAGGTCGTTAGGTTTTGGATTACATTATTTATATGATGGGAGTTGGATATGTATTTGATGTATTGAACGGCTCACTGTATCGGGAAGTGACTGCGGGGCGCATGGTCAAAGAGGACCAGCCAGTCAGCTTCTACAGCAAGCTTAAGTCATGCAGCCGGAGGAAAAGAAGATCGGAGGACAGCGTTCTACGTGGCAGACGGGCGGTAAATGTCCAGTAGTTAGACAGTCATTAGGCACCTAGGATAGGAGCACTCTGTTCACCTTCCACATTAATTGGATAAGAACTCCGAACTATGTAAATCTCGATCCCCAGGTTACTAGGCTCAGAAGTCTCATAGCATAAAGGGCAGTTTAACTCAGTCAGGGAGTACCTCTTAAGAAGCTATTACTTCCTAGGAAACTAAGACAGGTGCACTATGTAACCTTAGACGACGAGATAAATGTGAAATCAGAACATTGTGAAACTTTGCTATCAAAGTTAGTAGGCTCACCTGCTTAAGAGCATAACGGTCTCGGCTACGTACTCAACACCCATTGATGCGTAGTTTACTAACTACCCGGTGTTGCAGCAGCGGTGTCTTGCGGTATGCATTGCAGACATGCTAACGTTCTGCAATGCCCCACCCGATCCCACCCTATCCCGAAACTTCCTCCCTACCTTACTGGCATGGGGTGGGCCTGGCGTATCCAGGATCGGCCTTCGAGTCAGCTCCATGTCAGATGATGATGATGATGATGAATTAGGTAATATTCTTCTACAGCTTAAATGCATTTTCTGTGTATCATCAGCAATTCTCAAACAAAATTTTATTTTATTTTTTAATTCAACCAAATAAACTTAAGGATTTTTGAAAAATGAATAGTACCATTGAATTCTACTTGAGCCAATATATTACTGGTTTAAATATTTGTACCTATTTCTGATACACCCTGTATATAAAATTACGTGCATGTATACAAATACACGTAAAAAGCTCGAAAACATAAGAAAAGATGATGAACCTACAAAAACTAAAAGGAAATATGTACACCAACACGATTAAAACCAATTTACTTTGATTGTGTTACTCATGTCCTACAATGATAAACAATTTAATTACACTTGCTGTTACCCCGTACCATATGTTAATAAAAAACCCATTAAATTCAAATCGTAAATCAGGCAAATGTAATTAACTAATAAAAGTTTATTGAAACTGAAATATGCAATTGCTATTTGATACGAGCCACATTTCAAAATAACAAGAAATTTTAATACAAACTTCTACGGTATATTTCATATAGAATCATGAAATATGTGAGGTTTGATTCAATTTTATTTAGCCGCTGGTACTAAACACCAACCTATAAAGATATGCCCACCTATTGATTAACCTTGGAAGTAGATTTAATATGCGGGGAAGCAAGTTTTTTATTTTGTACAAAAATTGACTAATACAGTTACACAGATTTCAGTCCACGCTACCGGTGCCGTAAATGCATACATCACTTAAACTTTGCATATGCTTTAATTAAAATGCTAGTGTACAGGGTATTTCCCTTAAACCGTACATTTGAATCTGCATTTTTACTTTTCAAATTTTTCAAGAAGACATATTTCAATAGCGTTTTGATAGTCTTAAAATATGCAATTCCTTTCTTCTATTTCTAAAGATATACGAGGTGCGTAGCAAAAATAAAACGAAATACCATTTAAAAAATGTTCTAAGTTTGAATTCATCGCATCTTTCTGATGGCTTAGTATTCTACATGATTACTCTCCTTAACTTATTTATTAACTCCTACCTAACAAACGAAATTGTAGAATTTATAAAACTTTCCAATTTAATATTTCCAATGTAAAATTGATTCTAAACAAATCTGTAAAACGAAACGAATAAGTTCCTTGGACGCAAGTATCCGTACCTGCTACTATTTTCTACATATTCACTCCCCAACGACTCGTTAAAGTAAAGTAAAAAATTGTCTTGCCAGAACCTAATTGATTGAGCGCTGTAAAAAAAAAACGAAACACAAAAAGCTTGTGATGTGCACATTGCTGTCGTGTGAAACGGAGTATTAACCGTGCTTCTACCTCCCGTCGCCCGCTATCAATCGTCTAACAGGTATGT
>JABXWE010037213.1:0-19169 GCA_014611495.1 Limonius californicus
CTGATGCCTTATACTTGTGTGTCAAGTATAATATTTGGAAATTTATCCTAATGCCATGTCACCTGTATTAAGTCTCATGCCTCATGGTTTTGTGTCAAGAAGTATAGTATATTTACAAATTAATCCGAATGCCTTATATTACCTGTATAAAGTCTCATGTCTCATAATTGCGTGCCAAGTAAAATATATTTGCAAATAAACCCAATACCATTTCGCCTGTATCATGTCTCATACCTCATGCTTGTATGTCAAGTAAAGCACATTTGCAAATTAATCCTAAAGCATCATGTCATATGTATTGTCTGATGCCTTATACATGTGTGTCAAGTATAATATTTGCAAATAAATCCCAATACTATTTCACCTGTATTATGTCTCATGCCTTATGCTTGTGTGGCAAGTAGTGAATATTTGAAAATGAATCTTAATACCTAGTGTATTATGTCTCAAGCCTCACGTGGGCCTGTCGAGTGCAGAATATTTGCAAGTTCATATCTGAGTTAAGTAAGACACGATTAGATATATGTTAAAGCTTATAGTTTCATGATGTTGCTCTTGACCATGAACTCACAAAACATGACTTATATAGGTCTTGTTCTAAATTTCAGGACAAGTCCATTTAGGGTTATTTTATTCTACTATAACATATTAAAACCTTCAATCATTCAACTTTCCCAATTGTTCGTGCTTTGACAATACTTAGATCAACATTAAAAGCTCTCTTAACTTTTTCTTGGTTTTGAAAACGTCTAGAAGAAATATATGGTCTTGTAATGATCTTATACCTTATCTCTTACGTCTGTTGTCCTATGCCTCCTGAATAATATCTCGCTTCTTGTATTTCGTTTCACGTTACTCGTGCCTCAAGCACCATGCCTCGTGCTTCATTTCTCATGCATCATGTCTCACTTATTAGATCTTATATCACATATCATGGTTAGTGTCTCTTACATCGTGCCTTACGCTGTGTGTCTCATTTTGCGTGATTTATGGTTAATGCCTAAAATTTTACACCAATTACACCAACCATGTCTCATACTCCACGCTTCATGGCAAATTCCTCATGCCTCATGGCATGGGTATTATGTCACATGTACCATGTCTTATGCCTTTTGTATCATGTCTCATGACTTATGTCACATGTCTCTCATACTTCATGCGTTAATCCTCATGTGACATGTCTGATTTCTCATGGCTCATGCCTCATGTTTCATGACCCATTCCTCATTTTCACGTCTCATACTGCATTCTCTTAACTTCAAATCGTAAGAATCATAACTCATGATTCATGCCACAACATCGTGTTTGGCGTTTTAAGTCTTGTACCTCGTGCCGCATGCTGCATGTTTCGTTTCGCGTACCTAATTTCGTGCATCTCATGCCTCATGGTTGTTTAATGCATCGGGCTTATAACCATGCTTCATTTTTCATGCACAATACTTCATATCCCAGTCTTCAAACCTCATATTGCATGTCTGATGTATTATGCTTATGCCTCATTGCTTATTCTCTACGAAAATCCAACGATCTATCGTCTGCTGACGAGGTCATGGCTACAATTTTCCGGGATGCAAAAGGAATTTTGCTCCTTTATTACTTAACAATTGGAACAATTTATACTAGGCAATATCGTTCAAATTTAACTGAAAACATCAGAACCCTATCAAAGGAAAACAAACGGAAATATCTGACTGTCACTGTTATGCTCTATCAGGGCAATGCTCCTAATCACAAATTTTTGCTAAAATCGAAGTTTATTAGAACTCTGTTAAAATCAGTCAACACTTTTACTATTAATGATTTCACCTAATTCTAGCATCTTCCAATATTTCCTGCTATTTGTTATTGTTGTATTATTCAAACTAAGTGACTGTCTGTTTATTACTTTTGAGGCGGAAATACTTTGTTATGCCACATTTTCTGGCAAGATATTAGAACTGTATTAAATTCTAGATTGTTGGGGTGGGTACTTTACAATATAATTGAAAATTATATCCTATCTCATATATTGGACGTGTTAAAGTCCGGCTTAAAGTAAATCAGGGTTACAGTCACAAAACAAATAAGAAGTGCAAATGGTACGCAGCTACATAATACAAACCACGTGCGAAATTATAACAGAACTATTTATTTTATTCAAATTCCTGGCTCTGCATTAGATATCTCTAATTTCTAAGGCGTATGGTGTGTACCCCAAGCTTTGCTAATTAACTTTCAAAAAAATAAAATATGTAAACGTTTACGTGTTACACGAAAAATTTTCTAAGGCATCCGTTAACGATTTCTGAAAGTAGTATATTCTTACCAGAATTCCTTTTAAATATTTAGAACGAGCGGAAATTCTGTAGCTCATTGTGATTAATTATGCCACACGCAAATGTTGGACGCGCTATTTAAATATTCCAATCAAAAATAGAAATCACTGATACACCTACCATACGATTGCGCCAATCGAAAGTCGATACATTTAATTCAGCCTTTCACATTAATATTACTTATACATTAATAAATTCGTAGTATATATTTCACGCCAATATTTTATAATTATATATTTTAGTACTATAGAATACTATATTCGTCCTGTACAATTGAAATAGTCAAACCTGTGTTCTTACTTTAGTTGATATACACTTTTAGTTACTTAGCAACCCTTAAGTGTTACCACTACAGTGTGTACAAGAATTTTGAGCTATTGAAACATTAAGTTTAAGAAGTAGAGTTTAATGAGCTACTTTGAGTATTTTTGAATAATTTTTCGGGTTGTGTTAGATTTTTATGACTTTATAGAAGTATAGTGCCATAGCGCGTCTTAAAACTTTTATAAGTTTACAACCATTTTAAATACACAGTACAGGCTTACCAGCATAGGTTTCCACTTGCTAATGCGATATAGAGTGAATATCTTGCAAATCGTTATTGGAAATATGGAAAATCCAGCAGAAGTGATTCGCTCATCAATCCTCAATTATAGACTCGGAGTTGCATTATCAATTCTAAACGCGAAATTGGATTATCAATTCTAGAATCGGAACTTAATATGTAATTTTAGAATCAAAGACCGATTCTCGATTCTACAATCCGAAAACGATTATCAATTCCAGAATAAGAATACAATTCCAGAATCTAGAATCGGAGTTGGATTATCAAGTCTAGAACCGGAATTTAATTTACAATTTAAGAATATTAGTATAATTTTCGATTCCACAATTGGAAAGCGATTAATGATTCTAGAATAGGAATGCTATTCCCGATTCTAGAATCGGAGTTAGATTTTCAATTTTAGAATAGGAAGTTGCTTTGTAATCTTGGAATCGAAATCCAGTTCTTGATTACAATCTGACAGCGAGTATCGATTCCAGAATCGGAGTCCAATTCCAGATTCTACAATCGAAATTCGACTATCGATTCTAGTATCGAAATGGAACACGCGGTTCTTGAACCGGAGTTGAATTATCAATTCTAGGACCGAAGTTTGATTTGCAATTTTAGAATCACAGTCCGTTTCTTGATTCTAATATCGAAAAGAGATTACCCATTCCAGAGTCGGAATGTAATTCTCTATTCTAGAATCGCAATTTGATTATCAATACCAGACTCGAAGTTTAATTTGCAATTTTAAAATCGGAGTCTGATACTACAATCGGAAAGTGATAATAGATTGCAAAATGGGAATGCAATTCCCGATTCTAGAATCAAAGTTGGATTATCAATTTTCGATACGAAATTTGATTTGCAATTTTAGAATAGGAACTGATTCCTTATTCTACCATTGGAAGAGATTATTGATTCCAGAATCGATATCTATTCTAGAATCGGAGTTGAATTATCAATTCTAGAATCGGAATTTGATTAGCAATTGTAGGATCGGGTTCATTCTTGATTCTACAATCCGAAAGCGATTTTCGATTCCAGAATTAAAATGCAACTGTCGATTCTAGAGTCGGAGTTGAACTATCAATTCTAAAATAGTAATCTAATTTAAAATATTAGAATCGGGGTCCAATTCTCCATTCTACAATCGGAAACCGATTGTCGATTCCGGAATCGTAATGTAATTCCGGATTCTAGAATTGGAGTTGTATTGCTAATTATAAAATCGGAATTTCATTTACAATTTAATTTTAGAATCGGAGCCTATTCTTGATTCTACCATCGGGCAGATCGATTCCAGAATTGAAATTTAATTTCAGATTTTAGAATCGGAATGGAATTATCAATTCTACAATCAGAAAGCGATTGTTAATGTCAGAATCGAAATGTAATTCTCTATCCTACAATTGGACTTGGATTATCAAGTTTAGAATCATAATTTAATTTGCAAATTTAGAATAGGAGTGCGAGTCCTTATTCTACAATCTGAAAATGATTATCGCTTCAGAATTAAAATGAACTTCCCGATTCTAGAACCGCAATTTGATTATCAATTCTAGAATCGTAATTTTATTTGCAATTTTAGGATCTGGTCCATTCTTCATTCTACAATCCGGAAGCGATTGTCGCTTCCAGAATAGAAATGCACATCTCGATTCTAGAATCGGAGTTAGATTATCAATTCTAAAACAGTAATCTAATCTAAAATTTTAGAATCGGAGTCCAACTCTCGTTTTTACAATCGGAAACCGATTATCGATTTTAGAATCGTAATCTAGTTCCGGCTTCTACAATCTGAGTTGGATTGTCAATTACATAATCGGAATTTAATTTACAGTTATAGAATTGGAGTCCGTTCTTGATTCTACAATTGGGTAATGATAGCCAATTCCAGAATCGAAATGTAATTCCCGATTTTAGTATCGGAATTGAATTATCAATCCTACAATAAGAAAGGGATTGTAAATGTCAGAATCGAAATGTAATTCCCGATCCTACAACCGGAGTTGGAATGTCAATTTTAGAATCGTAATTTCATTTGCAAATGTAGAATAGGAGTTCGATTCCTCATTCTACAATCGGAAAATGATTATCGATTCCAGAATAAAAATGATTTGCTATTTCAGGATCGGCTCCATCCTTGATTCTACAATCTGAAAGCGATTGTCGATTCCAGAACCGGAATTTAAATCTCGATTCTAGGATCGGAGTTGGATTATCAATTCTAAAATTGTAATCTACTTTAATATTTTAGAATCGGAGTCCAATTCTCGATTTTACAATCGGAAACCGATTGCCGATTCCAGAAGCGTAATGTAGATCTGGATTCTCAAATTGAAGTTGGATTGTCATCTGTAGAATTGAAATTTGATTTGCAATTTTAGAATCTGGCCTATTCTTGATTCTACAATCCAAAAGCGATTGTCGATTCCAGAATCTTACTGTAGGTAATTGCGAATTCTAGAATAGGAGTTGGATTGTCGATTATAGAATCGGAACTTGATTTACAATTTTAGAATCGGGAGTCCATTCTTTATTCTAAATTCGTGATTCTAGAAAATGAATTGACTTATCAATTCTAGAATCGGAAAGCGATTTTCAATGTCAGAATCAAAATGTAATTCCCGCTCCTACAATCGGAGTTGGAATATCAATTGTAGAATCTTAAATATATGTTAAATTTTGAACGCAGTTCGATTTTCAATTTTACACTCGAAAAACGATTATAGATTCCAAAATCAGAATGAAATTCCAGATTCTAGAATCGAAGTTGTCTTATCAATTTAATTTGCAAATTTAGAATCGGCGTCCATTGTTTAATTCTATAATCGGAAAGCGATTGTTGATTCCCAAATTCGTAATCATTCACGATTCTAGAATCGGAGTTGGATAATCAATTCTAGAATCGTAATTTAATTTATAATTTTGAATCATAGCCTGGTTCTCAACTATTCAATCATAAAGTGATTATTGATTCTCGAATGGGAATGCCATACCCTATTGTCCAATCGGAGGTGGATTATCAATTCTAGAATCGTAATTTGTTTCTTGATTTGGAATCGGAGCCCGATTCTCAACTCCACAATCGGAAAGCGATTATAGATCTACTCCAAAACTCCGCCAGTCAGCTGTCTTATTAGTCATGAAATATTTGTTTTCTTTTTTGATTATTCTTTCAGTTAGGGTTAGAACTACTCTCAAGTGATTACAGTTCAGGCCAAAGTTTCCTCAATATCTATTAAATTAATTGATACACTCCTAGGGATAAGGAAGTCTAGAAGATCGGAAGTTTTACTACGATATGTTGGCCGAGTAAAAGTTGCAATGAAGTTTTCTTACGGCATCTCTTAGTTGTATGCGTTTGGTATTGGTAAGCGTCAATCCCCAATCCACACGTTTAACATTATAATCATCTCCTACAATACATCTATCACTAAAATGTCCCAGGAAGTTTTTATATTAATTTTTCGCTACATTGTGTCTAGGGGGACACTATAGTAATCCAACTAATAGCTTCTAATCAGTGGTCCTAATCACAATTGCTATTAAATGAATTTCTTTTCTCTGTGGGTTGTTGTTTATAAATGTTGAATTTATTTTCTCTGTGAGTTGTTGTTTATAGTTGTTGAAGCTGTCCCTGATTGGGGCTGCACTTTCTCTTCTACCCTGATTTTGGGATAAGCAATTTGGTACACTTTACATCCTCTTATTTTTATGTAAGACTGCATAGTCATAAAACTTTTAGTGGCTATTTTACATAACGGTAAAGACGTCCTTGAAAATATGATTTTTTGGTCGCTCAATATGTACGTACATATAAACCCAACGGGAAGTGGACGTACACTTACGCCGGCATACCTTTCAAATTTATGTAAGACCTTTTACGAACTCAAACTATTTAGTTGAAAACGTCTACTCTACATATTAGAAAAAGGACATCGACAGTTCCGACTACACTGTTTGCGAGAAGTGAAATGTAAAATGGCATTTGCTTTATAATATCAAGTTGATACGCACCGGAAGTTTAGGATATCAGTATAAGCCGTCTTATGCAAATCTTTAAAAGATAAAATCTAGCACTAAACGTATTTCTTAATTAGTTTTACCTAAGAATATTTTAAAAGTTGTCCAACATAGCATAACAAAAAACTAATCAATTAAATAAAAACTTGTTCCTGAATTTTTTAATTATATATGCCCTATCATAGAATCGGTGGCTGTGGTTTTTATAGTTTGAATATCATATTTTAGAAAAATACATCACTGTAAAATATATATATTGAAGTCTAGTTTAGTTGCGATAGGGTTGTGCGATTATGGAAATAGAGTAGAAAACTAAATTAATGAATCTGACAATCGATTAATCAAATATCCAATTAATCAGATAATAAATTAATCAGATGATCGATATAATATAATCGGTTTGTTTAATTGATTAAATTGCAGAAGCGTATTGAAATCATTTTGAGATATGTATATATATATTTATATATATTGCTGTGTTATTTACCTATGATTTAGTTTGCCTACGTTATGTTTCGATCATGTTGAAAGGATACTGTTTTTGCTGTTTATAATCCAGATTATGTCTTAAAATTAAGATTCATTATCTTATTTGTAATCTATATCATGCTCTGTAGGAGGTTATTGTTGTCATATATCATATCTGTAAATTTTATAACATAAAAAGGTATATTCCGAGCTTTCGTAGTATTCTGCGATGTACACTGTGTCGTATTGGAATGGTGTTTCAGTGAAAATTAGTGAATGGACAGTTGTGGGTCCTTCTGTTTTCCCTCTTGATGATGAATTGGTGTATCCATAGTAATGGTGGGGCCCTGTAAAGTTAATATTTTTAATATTGTCATATGAACATTGTAAAATTGCATATGTCAAGGTTAAAATAAGAATTTAAGATTTTTGATTATTGTTAATAGTTTATGTTTTATTAGACGAATGTTCCCGGATACTTTTATTTAGGTAAATAACAGTTTAATATAAAAAAATTTGAGTTTGTATAATAGTCACACATTTGGAGGTTAGATTTCATTTATTGCTTATTATTATGTTATTAACTGATTTTGATGATGTTAATGTTTATATTTGGGTTTAATGAAGGATTACTTAATTGTTTTTAGTGTAATATATTCTTTGAGGCTTTCGCGGTTTCTCGAGCTGTCAATATTACAATTTACTTTCGGCTTAGACCGCGCCGTCATTTGGGAACTACACCCAGCATTATCAGATAAGGACCGACCTGTAGCTTGTCTGCCTTTACAAGCATTTGCTCTACAAGTTTGAGTGGTTTTTGAAGTGGTTTAAAGGTTCTATAGTAAATTTTTGTTAAAATTTGAATTTTAAAACACGTGTTTATTATTTATTATAAATGTTTATAAATTTGATACCATTAGATTGCTAATTTTTCATAGATTGCGTTTATGAAGTTAGAGTTTAGAAAGATTTGTTTATTTAGGCTGTAAGAGTCGTTTTTAATTTAATTCATAAGAGGTCTGGGAAGGATAAAATTCAAGTTTTCTATTGGTGCATTCTCAAATTTGAGATAGGATTTTGGGATTTTATTGAAATTGAGTCTTGTTTAAGCTCTCATAAGGGGCAGACGTATTGTCTTGTTGCTCCGAGAATGAAATTAAGGCCAATTTGGTCGAGAGTTGAAAATTAGTGGGCGGAGTCGTTTTGGTTTATCATGTAATATGTGAGGTTAAGTGTGAGAATTTTAATTTAGTAAACACGAGTTATTTTTGTTAGAGTTAAACTTGTGTTAAGTTATCTTTTTTTATTACAATAAATCTTACCTGGTGTTTTTTAAGTTGGAGTTTGTATTTAATTTTTCTTCGATATTCCTACAAAGTGAATTATTTAATCAAAGTTGATAGTGTTTCATTGAGTAAGAGAATTTAAATCTTACCTGTTCTACATTACAAGTTTCATGATACTTTTGAAGTATTCTAACTTCAATTTCAACATAGTTATGGAGCCATTGATCCTGCATCTTTTAAAACTACTTTACACAACCAATAAATGAAGCATATTGAGTTCCGATTTCTGCATCGATTTACAGAGAAGATATTTGAACTATTCTACGGTATAGTTCATTTCACGGTATAGTTCATTGCAAAACCTTTGTGGATGAGAGATCATTTTTGGCAGGTATTTTATAATTTAATATGTATTTGTATGTAAACTATCATATTGGGAAAGCCACGTTATTAATATCATATAAACCCTGAGATGTCTTCTGAAAATTGTATATGTGTATTTATGTTGAGTTTAATTTTGTAAGAAAATATTGGAAATTTATAATCCTTTTATAACTAATATTATTTTATTAATAACTATTCATAGCATATAAATATGACGCTAGCCAACCTCGGTGGGTTGAGGTAAAAAAGGTATTAAAACATGATTGGTGTTAATATTATTATTTAAAAATCATAGTAGGTACCCGCTTTCTAATTATTAATCATAATTCCATTGTTGTAACCTTCAGAGTTTGTTCTTGAGTTATTACTCTGATCCTGGTGATTTGTTGTAATTATAATCCATTGCGTCCACGCATTATTCTTAAGTAGTCTTATTATTTTTTCTTTGATTTCCAAAATACGATGGCATTATCTAAACTACTCAAAAATGGGTAGGGATAGTGTAATATAAAGGATATATGTTTGTATTGGGCGGCTAATGGTTGTCTATTATTGATAATTAGAGCAAGCGGCAATGTTTGATGTTAAAAACAAAAAACAAGCGAATCCAGTTGCAATTGTCTAACCGTATTTCTGTAAAGTCGAGTTTCTATGTTTGATTGAATAATCTTTACTTCACTTTAGCCGTCGCTATGCATCAGAGAGGAGATCGCAGGTCGATATTGCTGATATGTTAGGAACCACGCAGAGTGTAATTTCAGGTGCCCTTTCGCGCCTTAGAGAAACAGGTACGATCTTCATCACAACACCTCAACTTCTAGTAATTAATGCAAGAATGAAATCCCTTTTTAACTGCTCGACAGCTACAGCAAGTGCTCCAGAACACCAAAGGAAATCGAGTCTCCGACCAAACTATGAGAAATCGATTGTTTGAGGTAGGACTTACCTTATACCGCCCCCTGAAATGTCCTGGAAGAACTGTGACTCAACGAAGACACCGGGTAGAATGATCAAGACGTAGGTTTCCAGAAGCGACACCGTGGGATGATATATTGTTTTCGGACGAGCGCAGATATTCTCTCAGCAATGATAGTAAAGTAGCAAAGAGTATATCGTAGTGCCGGACATTGTACCTTACCTCAGTATAACTAACCCGTCGTTGCCTTTGGTGGTGGTATTCTTATGGTATGGACTGGAATTTCTTTAGGGTGGCGTACTGACGTACTCCATATCTTTAATGGTACACTCACGGGCCAACGTTATGCTCAAGAGATCATTATGGACCATGTTGTGAACCATCGCAACGCTGTTGGACGGGAATGTTTTGTTTTTCTTGACAACAACGCAAGGCCGCATCGTGCTCCGGTAGTTTTAGAGATGCTTCGCTTCGATGAGGAAATAAACCACCTTGCTCTTCCTCCGCTATGTCCAGACCTCAACCCCATCGGACATGCATGAGATCTTTCGTAGAGACAGCTGGATCATCATAATCCAAGAGTTACTACTGTGCAACAGCTGAGGGATGTATTGCCGGTACTGTGGCATCAAATTCCACAAGAATATATTGATAATTGCATTGAGAGTATGCCAGCAAGGTGCAGAGCAGTTATTACTGCCAGAGGAGGTGCCACGCGGTATTAGAATTTAATAAATTTAAATTAAGTGAAAAGGGACAATAACAATTTTCATTTTAATATTGTGAAATTGTTTCTTTATACGCACCTTTGCTGCAATTTTCATGTTCATTACTAAAAAAACTTTAAATTTTTTTGTTTTGGTAGTTTTTTATTCTTTACGCTAGAAGCTTGGACCGATCCATGAAAAGGAGAGTCTCAAGGTGTACATCACAGTCGCAAAGTTTAAAAAAGTCTTGCTAATCGTATGCGAACAGCCGGTTACATTTAATGCAACAATAATAGAAATCAACGAATCAGACGACTATTAGAAATGAAAGAGAAGCTGATAGCCTTGCCACTGTTGCTATAAATTCCCATGATTCTACTAAAGGAATATCCCGAGATCTTGGCAGATTAATAAGTAAATGCGACCATATGGCGTATTCTAAAATCTTCAGGTTTCCATCCATATCAAATCAACCTTCACCCACAATTACGCGATAATGATTTCGAAAATCGTGTGATTTTTGCATTCGTATCTCAGTAAAATTTCACCGTCGAATTCTTTGGACAGACGAAGCTGCCTTTAAAAGTATTGATGAAGTGAATATACACAACGTGCACTATCGGAGAAAAACAAATCCACTGTAGTTGGAGGAAACGATCAGCCAAAACATTTGGAACCTCAGCATTTGGTGCAGTTTCCTCAGAGATCGAATAATTGGACCATAGTTTTTCGAAGGAACATTAAATGGACTAATGTACGCCGACTTTCGTGAAAATGTTTTGGCTGAGCTATTAGGACATATTCTACTGGCAACAGGAAGGGTTCATAGAGCATCGTTCGGCTGTTGTCCGATGTTCAGTAAAACAACTGTTTCCCAGCAAATAGATGTGTAGCAAAGGTCCTGTGGCGTGGTTTCTACATTTCTACTATCTAACAATGCTAGACTTTTCTTGGGGGACCAAAACACTTTGTCTACCAACAACGATGCATCACAAGGATGGACATGATACAAAAAATTCAAGATGTTTACCGTTCCCTCTCACCAGAAAAAGTCCGCAAAAAACCACGGAATTGTTTAAGTGAGATAGGTTTTCATTTTGAATATCTTTAACCATGAAAACAAAAATAGTAAATTACTGTTTAATTTTTTAAATATTTCTCAACCGTAAGTGGTATGAAATAAAACGGAATTCTTGTGAAAATCCCAATCCAAGGTTACCGAACATCACCTATGCTTCTAAGTGAAATTTCGAAGTTGTTTCCCGTTTTTATTACTTCCGATTTTCCCCGGAAAATTCTAGCAATGCCTACAAATTCTTTACACATTTCATCGACTTAACAGTTCTTTGCGTTTCAGAACAAAAAGAGTGGGACTGGTGGTCTGTACTCTGTATGTGTTTTGAAGGTCACTGTTTATACAGCATTATCGTCAAAACTGTGGTAAACAAATAAAGAGTCTTTACTGAAGCCTTCCAACACTTACAACACTTACTTTAATGGTTATCAAAGTATAGCTGTGTTGCCTACAAAAAAAATTTTACACAGACACGCATAGTAGAACAAATGCTATGGTGGGATATATTTAGTATTTACCTTGTGATGGAAGTATGGGTTAATGTAAAGTTAGATGCAATGAGCACTCTGTTAAATTTCTCCAGCTGTTTTTCTACATAATGCTTTATTGAGAATCGAATACTGTTCATTTCTAGACACGAAGCAGAAACTTCAGTGTAGTGATAGACAGACCTCTTAAAGCAGCCCGTGCTTCACCATTTATTAAAAAAAAAGGAACTTGTATAGAATTCTTCTTAAGTAATTCAAACACTCACTTTCAACGAAACAATAAGAAACTTATATGAAAATCGTAACCACTACGGTTTTTAAACCGTATAGTGTAAGTAAAGACATGCGCGTTTGGTTTTTTCTACAAACATTTATTATAAATTATGTTGATGATGTTGTACAAGAACATTATTTTGGTAATTCTAGTCTTTTAAGTATTAGCCTTCATGTTTAGCATTAATTAAAATTATATGTTAGTATTTGATAAACAAAATAACCATATTTTTTTGATCCTGTTGGATTTGTACATTGAGGTTTCTACTGAAAATTGATTTTGTATTTACATGAAACCTTGCATGCAGATTAAAATCAGTTATAATGCCACATTATATTGTGCTAAATATTTTAAAATTAGCCAGGTATGTTTTACGAATGAGTGGCTATCGGGTATTTCAGATAGCACATATGTTACAAAATCTAAAGTTTTCTTGAACTTAACCTAAAAATAAGCACGTTAATTTGATAATTATGTTAATAACAATTTTAAATTAAATATGTAAATTATAGAATTACGAAGGTGATTCAAATTTGAGATGCATTATATTTTTTTCTTGTCGCTACAAACTATAAATTAATATTATATATACCTCATTTTTCTCAGTAACAACCCCCCTTTAAAATACACATATCCCATCGCACCGGTAGCTTCGGCATTTCCGTCGAAAAAAATTCTTTTAATTGACGACGTAGCCAATTTTGCACCGCTTCCTTCACTTTCTCATACGAGGCAAATCGCTTGCCTCTCAAGAACTTTTTGGGTGGCCCAAGGAGATGATAACTTGGGGCCAAGTCCAAACTATATAGGGGGTGAGCCAGTACTTCCCAGCCCAATTTAGGCAGTGTATTGTTCGTTAGATGGGCTGTATGTGGGCGAGCGTTATAGTGCAGTAGAATAACGCTCTTGCTTAAGAGACCGCGTCTTTTTGTTCGTATGGCCAACTTAACCTTTCCAAGAAGCTCACTGTAATCAGCTGAATTAATCGTTTTTCTTTCTTCGGGAAAATCGACGTAAATTGTTCCAATAGCGTCCCAGAATACAGTCGCAATAACTTTGCCAACCGATGGTTGTGTTTTGAATTTTTTGGGCGGAGGTGAGCTTGAGTGACGCCATTCCATGCTAACATTTTTGCTTTCTGGGATATAATGGTGTACCCAGGTCTCATTAGTTGTTATGATACGTGACAAAAAGTCATCCCTTTCATAGCGAAGCCGTAGTTCTCTGCAAACCTGAAGTCGTTTCTGCTCTTGTTCCGCTGAAAGTTGTTTTGGAACGCATCTGGCGCTAACTTTACTAAGTTTAAGCTTGTCATGTACAATAGTTTGAACACTACCAATACTAATGTTTACAATCCCAGCAATTTCCTTCACATATATTCGCTTATTGCTCCGGATCAGCTGGTTAACTTTTTGAATGTTTCCAAGATTCACAGAAAACCCTGGACGGGCAGCATGCGGCAAGTTGGACACGCGTTCACGACCATCTTTACATAACTCCTTATTAAATTCATCTTTCTCTAATTTTTTGGAACTCGTCCCTGCACATTGAGTCATGGTTTGCTGAGAACAATTGCTACGCTTCCATTTACGCACTTTGCAATATGTGAAGGAGATTAGGTGTGCTGATCTACCAAGAATTTTCTCTCAGAAGACACCTACTATGACAAATAATTAAATATTAATATAAAAATTTTTGATACTTGTTAAAAACAAAAACAAACACTACCTTCCCTGTCATGACTTTGTTTTAGTTACGTACATACTAATATGAAAAATATTTTAATTTATATAAGAAAAATTATTTAACTTACCAGTTTGATGCAAGCTCGACAAAATATTTTGTCGCCATCTATTACTAGTTCTGGATATGGTTTAATCTATGAAGCAATATTGTTCGATTTACTCATTGTAGGTATATAATATGTATAATATTCCCAAGAGATCAACACTATCGGAGTATCGGACATGTTGTAACGACGAGAGAAGATTATATTATAGGGTTACCCAATGAGATAAAATACTTTGCAAACTACAAACAAAAAGTAGGTATGTACCCCACTCAATATCCACCCTCCATTGATAAACAAGAAACAAGTAATAAAATGGATTAGGTCGGTACTTCAAACTTCAAATTGTCGGGAATTCCAAGCACAGGTCATTAGCTGTCCAGCAGTGAATTGTCGGTGATTTGTGTGTACTACTCGGAATTGCATAATCTTGTTTTGACCACTTGACGAAAATTTGCAAACGAGTAGATAATGCAAAAGGCCAAAATATGCAAGTATATGCAACTTTTGCAATATATGCAATCACTAATTACCGTTAATTAACTCTTATCAGTATAATTCGTCCACATAATTGACTATAGTCATAAGAGATATGCAAAAATTAAAATATATGCGCTTTGCTTATAATCCGCTCTTTAGTGATAAACTTTCTTCTTCAAACTGTTTTTGAAATCTCTGTCGACTCTCGGTCGCTTTTATACCTTATCCGAAAAGAAATTTAAAATTACACGTTGTGCGACAGAATTTGACAGATTGTTGCACGACATTGTTAATACAACTGACAGTATTGATACAATCAAGTTGCAATTGTTTATGACGTTGGCTAACGTGCCTACTTCGATTAATATAAAACCGCTTAGCGGTATCTCTTCAATTACGTTCAGAAAAAAATAGAATGCAAGTCAAATTTGAACATCCCTCGTAATTCTGAAATTCTTAGTGAAATTATAATCATTAGAGCCAGCTGTTTATTGTTAATGTTCATCAAAATTCTTGTTACATACTAGTTAATGTTGCTTCAAGCTTAAGTATTTACTTTCAGTTGAACAGATTTTATACCTGTAAGTGCATATTTGATAAATATAAATGTGGATATACAAGAGATTGAATTTTTTCATTATGCAAATCTTTTACATTGCTACAGTGCCTTAAAACATAAATATATTAACTTGCATAAAATTATTTTCTAGTTCCTGTTTATATTTATAAATATTTTCTTCTTCTAATATTATAATTTAATTACATGTTCTAATATTCTATCGGTTCTAAAATACGTCATAAAAGTTTCATATTCTTTATCTTCTCAATTAATGTAACAAGGAATTTATTTAATTTACATTTAGTTAAGATACATTTTCCATGCTCATTAAATTAATCTCATTATAATTAGCATTAAATTAATGTAAAATATGTATATATACAATTTGTTGCGTCGCTGCGATTGATGTATATTTGTTTAAAACAAAGAGTCTCCTTTACCAACTATCAGTAGTGTTAACTTCAAAGTCACAATCACAACTTATACTAATTTACTGTTTTTAAATCACACGGTATATTAATATTTTTCTCATTAACATACGAAACAAAGCAAGAATTTCTAAATGCTGTGGATTGAACTGAGTTTTGTTAAAAGTAAACATTGCAACCGTAACGTCAAATTGTGTTAACAACGGCAACTAGTCACCTAACGTTTAGGCAGTTGTCTGTAACTGTAACTGCAATTCTCCGCTTAGGCCCTAAAAGTACAATTGCAGTTTTATTTTTTCAATTTCAATGTTTGGTCACACTGAAAATATCTATTAATAAATTAACCATATCATAACAAATTTACTAATTTTTAGTTTATTAAGTATTGCGACGTTGGTCTATTTTTTCACACTTGAATTAGAATTTGACGCTTCGGTTATCGCAAGAGTTAATTTTTTCGTGTACTCTTATTGGTGGGCACGGGCTGAAATTCTAAAAAATAGCCCTGAGGGTTGCGGGAAGAATCGATTATTCGAGAACGGCGCTGACCGGCTTACCCGCGGGTACACGGACTATTGAGAGATCATTGGTAGCGGGCAAACGTGTCGGTCTTGGTGAGATTTGTGTGGGGTCCGAATTGTTCTTCATTACCGTTTACTGTTTTCTCATAATTAAAAAGTTGACAACTAAGGCGGAGAGGGCCAACACTAGAATCAACAATATAGTAGGAATACCGTGTGGCTTCCTTCTGTTCGCTACGGATAAAATTAACGTAAAGACCTACCGTTGTAGCAAGAACTCTGTGACGCAGAGTAATACATTTGGCATTCGAAACATCTAGTTTTGTTGGTATTTTCTCAGATATTCCAACTACACAATCTGATGCAATCTTCTGATGAGCTAATCTGCTACCTGACCGATCATCAAAATATTGGGGGATACGGCGCCATTATCCAGTGATGTCAGCTCAGCTGTCCCTTACCTTCTAGTTTACTATCCTTGGAGGTACCAACCGAGCATAAGCTTACTTCAGGCTTCCTTCACCTTGACCCTTACTTAAAGCCAACATTATCCGTATTATTAAGTAGTAGTGAAGATTGTAAGCTGTGAGCATTTGTTTACCAAATATCCGATGAGAACTCGCTGAGCTACAATGTGACCGTATTCTTAAAGAAACTTTTGAAATGCAGCCAATTCTAGCCTCATATTATGTAAACTTAAGTGATAACACATTTCTCAGTTGAAAAATCCTACAAGAATAGTATTGGTTGTGTGTATATAAAAGGTAGTTTTAAACAGCGTGCAAAATTTCTACAGGGTATTGGCGAGACCACGTACATGCCAAAAGTTCGAATGAATATTTGTCCAAAAATATTTTACGGGAAATGCTGATCAAGCTCAACTTACAACTAAAGTGAGAAATTCCTTCCTTCTGCGAGAATAAAGACCTCTGTTTATCGGATGGATAATTGTCATACCAATTACAATACTCCTGGAGTATTTCAGATACATGTAAATACGCCTTCCACTAGTTGTTCACAAACAAATTTAACATGTGGCTCCATAAATAAAAGTCAAGCGTGGTTAAAGCGGGTGACCTGGGAGGCCATACAATTAGTCCACCGCGTCCAACCCAACGCTGAGAAAATCTATTTCAAACTTTATAGAAGGACTCCTAAGTTTTGAGGTAAACTGTTTTTATGTTTTTTTAGTTATGTTAAAATTGATTTAAATAAATTATGGATATACTGAATTAAATTAATTCTTTTTTAAGTGCTTTATGCGTTTGGAGTTTTTCTTGCATGATGCAGCACTTGTTTATAATTTTTATACCCCAGGAGAAAGCGAAAGCGCAAAAATTTAATTTAGCGGTAGATGAAATGCCTTCTAATTATAAAAATGTGCAACTGCTTCAATTAAACCTTGACCCCTCCCAATTCCGCAGTTTATCACAAGCCAAGTTTTTACGTGTTTGCCACTTTGGATTTGCTTTACAATTAGGTAATAACCTTCTACAGCTTAAATGCATTTTCTATGCATCATCAGCAGTTCTCAAACAAAATTGTATTTTATTTTTTAACTCAAAAAAATAAACATAATGATTTTTGAATAATGAATAGTACCATTGAATTCTCCTTGAGCCAATCTATTACTGGTTTAAATATTTGTACCTATTTTTGAAACATCCATATATATATTGAGATGAATGATAGTGACAGTATTTTAATAAATAAATGAAATTATAAATTATGTTGGTTTTAACAATTTTCTTATAATGACATAAAATTTAATAAGTGTTTTCAGAAGTTATGAAATACAATTTAACTTTGAGCGCCAGGCTAAATATGAGATAGCCGATTTAAGTTTATACAATATCTATACCAATACAAATACCACGGTTGTTAGCTCGGTAGAACACAAAAATCACCTCAGATAGTCGGTTCAGAATGTGTCAAAATTGCTTACTTCGCATGACATACATTGGTAAGAATAAATTATTTAATTTCTCTTGCTACCATACAATTACAATCGGCTGGTGCTATATGAATTATTTTTCTAAGTAAACCCAAACACTTTAATATCATCCACAATAGGTAAAATTGACGTTCACAGGTACGATGTTATACGTTTTTCTTACCGAAGTTATCGTTAATCATTCCTTATTGGTAATTGCTAGACTTACTTTGGTAATGCCAGCCTCAACAGGATTCTGGGCTCTCCAAGCTGCACCCCAGGAAAATTTCCCCGACGTCTCGTAGATGTCCTTCTATTCGATGCTTATTTTTAAAACAGCTAGGAGTTCTCAGGTATGCAGTTCTTATAAATAGATTTTCAAAACTTTGTAGTATCACATTTTAAACCTTTTTAATATAAATGGAAAAGCTTTTAATACGGTTTTACAATTTATTTTTATAAAGACCAAAAAAATTATTGATTCTCTTTTGTAAAAACATTAATAATAATAATATCTCTATAGATACATACATATACACCAGAATTTTACAATAGAGTAACTTTGATATTAAAATTAATTTTAAAATAAATAAATCTAAACATATAAATTAATCATAAAGTTGTTGGTATATTTTGACGCCACTTATAACACACAATTTGATTTCAGTAACACAAACTGCATTTCTCAAGAATCTAATTTTCATCCATATCTGATCTCCAAACTGCTACAAATAAAATCCTTCCGGACAGCTTCAAATAATCTCATATAAGGTGATTATGAATTAAAATCCTAGAGTTGGACCTGAAGTCACCTTTATAATATTTTGTTGTGTTGGTTACTTTTTTGC
The DNA here is from genome assembly GCA_014611495.1 of Limonius californicus. Lineage (NCBI taxonomy): Eukaryota > Metazoa > Arthropoda > Insecta > Coleoptera > Elateridae > Limonius > Limonius californicus. Next base: position 19,051 of record JABXWE010037213.1, read on the forward strand.
AAATTCATTCTTTGTGCTGAACACCATAGCATATGCCTCAACTGTAATTTCAATCGAACAAGAAACAAGTCTGTATCAAAGTGAATCGAAAGAAACCTTCCACAAAAGAAACAACCCTT